>VDFB02312233.1:0-23186 GCA_007258455.2 Sequoia sempervirens | reverse complement strand
ACAAACATAATTTGAAATTAGAAATTAATGATTAATCTTGGAGAAAGCATAGCAATTTGATCATGTTAGATCTCTTTTTACAAGTACATTATATACCTACTAATCCTTTTAGTTGTGATGTCTTTGATATGTTAATGATTCCCTTAGGGAGTTAATCTCACCTAGATCATCCACTAAGGCTTCTAACATTCCATCAAATGCAATCATTGATACTCATGACAATCATGTTAGATCTTCTCCCAATATCTCTCCTAATTGTGAGGGTATCTTGGCATAAGAGAATGAAATCGTTGACACATTTATTAATATCACTTTGCCTAATCTTCATTCATCTCCCAAAATATCTCTCACTTGTGAGAATTTTTTTTGTGCAAGAGAATGCAATAATTGAGAATCATGACAATCATAGTTGTTTTTATCCTGGATCTCATCTAATTGTGAATAAGGTATCTTGGTGTTAGAAGATCCAATCACTGAGCATCATGATAATATTGTTTATTTCTCTCCCAATACCTCTCCTGCTTGGGAAGATATTGTGGCACAAGAGGATAAAATCATTGATACATTTATTTCAAAAGATGTAGTAAGATGGATTGCATAGATGAAGGTGCTAAGATGACATTAGATCCCCCATCGATAGATGATTGTCAACAAGTAGATAACTTAGTTGAGGTTATGAATGCACAATTGACTATTAGATCTCCTTTAATTATTGGAACTCCCAAAATACTCTAATTATTGTACCTCCTAAATCACCTCTCATTATAGGACCTCCTAAACCTCCTGACCATATCCTAAAATTTGCAAAATAACTCATTAGTAATTATGTGCAACAAGATGTGTTGCAAAAACCAAGTTATCACGTAGTTGCTCACACATATAACATTCCTTAGCATAGTGTTAAAGAATATGATCTTGTTGAGAAAATTAATAATACTCCAAACAAAATCTCCCTTTGGAACTTGATTCAAACATCACCTACATACCACGTGATGCTCCAAGAGGCTTTGCAAAAGATTGATGTCTCAACTTCTGTTAAACCGAATGATGTAGCCGCGTTGTTTGATTGTATGTAGGTGACAAAGTTGGATATTACATTCCCTCTACATGAATTACCCTTGCTTGATATCTAAAATAAACATGAAGCTTTAATGATAAAGGTAGTCATTAATAAAACTAGGGTTAGGCACGTACTCTCATAGACAATGTATCGGGTCTTAATGTTTGTAGCATTGATCTTGGAGATAAAATGGGTATGGATAAGAATCTTATAGAACCTAATGATGTTAATATTCATGTATTTGATAATGTTAATAAACAACCATTAGGTGTGATCACATTACCCATTAAGGTAGAGCATGTGGTTTTTCCTATCCTTTTCCATATCATGCAAGTACCTCTTTCATACAATCTTCTCCTAGGTAGACTATTGATTCACGCCATGAAGGGAGTCTCATCTACTTTTTACAGTGAGATGAAGTATGAATATAATAACAAGATATATACAGTCAATGTAGATGAAAAAGCTATAATTCACAAGTCCAAGATGATCATAACACTTTTGAATCTGTTAAAACTTTTGAAACAAAGGAAAAGATGGATGAAGGCCCTAAGGATTTGACCCTATGGTTTAGGGTACCTTTCTTTCATTTCATTTAGAATGGAGGTTGCAGGGGTTTGATGGATTTGGACAAAGTATGAGACTGGCTTACGACTTGAAAGGTGAGTCAACCTGCCCTTGACCAAATTTGGAATGGATTTTGGAATGAAATATAATGATTTGACTAGGCTAATGATGCAACTAATTATTCTGATGCAAAAAATAGAAAAATAAAAATGTCATAGAGAAATTTAGACTTCAAAAACAAACTGAGTAGAGTACTATGCACCTATTATATGAAGATGAAGCTGATTCTTGAGGACCTAGTTGCCCTAGGTGACTATTTCCTAGTAGAGGAATCCTAGATTTGATTTCACAGTCCTTTCGAGCTAGATCAAAGCTGATTTTTGAGGACCTAGTCACCCTAGGTGACTATGTCCTAGTAGAGGAATCCTAGATTTGATTTCATAGTCTTATGGAGCTAGATCAAAGCCTTCTTTTTTTAGTTGTCACACTGTCGAATCTTCGTCGGGTGCTGAGATAACCGAGTTTCTATTTTTTGTCAAGGTGTAGGGTTTGAATGCAACAATGAATAATTGACCTTCAAACTTCTCCCAATATTGTTTAGATGTGAAACCTGCACATTCAAAGAGAGAGGAATGGTTGTGCCATATAGGGGCTTGCCTTAGTCAAACCTCATGTTGGTGTTTCCACCTCCATGATGGCAATGCCAATGAAAGATAGATAAATGAAAAGTGAATGATGAATCAACAATGAACTACAATTCACCACTCAAAAATGGATTCCTTGAAGGACTGAATTCATACAAATCTCCTCAAGGCTTGATTGTTGTTGGATTGATTTGCTTGAAGACCTATAAGGGCTAGATCTCATAAATAATATGATAACATAAACATGAACAAACTAACATGCACTTTGAAATGATGCTTTGATATTGAATTTATACAATAAATCTCTAAAGTGTTGCTCTTGAATTGCTTGATAATTCTCTTGACGCTAATTCTTGCTCTTGATTTCCAATTCTTTCTAGATATTTCTTGTTAGTTTTCAAATGGTGCAATGCCTAGGTATATATATGCAATTATTTTAATTCTCAAAAATTAAATCTTGATAGCTAACATTTGACATTTGAAATTCAAATAATAAAATTCCAACTTTGACATATTCATTTTTGGAGGAAAATCAAGGGGACTAATTCACCCAGGGTGACTAATTCCTGACCCTATTTTGCGGGATCTAAGGTGTTGGTGAAAAAATATTAAATGAATGCTTTGGTTTTCCATATGGGTTTTCTTGATAATTGTTCCAATAGGCTATGCAATGCATAATTTAGGAAATTAGGTGTAAAATTAAGTCCATGCACTTAGGGGAGAGAAAAAAATAATGTGAAATTATCAAGGGTGACAATTTATGATGCTACATTTAGCCACCACTTTAGTGAGAGTGTGAACTTATGCTCATACTCACACTAAGGTAGAAAAATATACCAAGATGGGTTCAATTGTCCAAATATTGAAGATATAGGATGGCAATAAATCTAGGGGGAGTGCACGAGCTCCTAGGATTCAAGATCCTACATCAAACCAACATAAGCACAAAGGAACACACATGCATGTAATGCAACAAGATACCATACACAATGTCAACACAGAATGCACATGAAGGGTATGAATATCATAGACTAGCAAGCTTCATTATGCTAGGATCCACACCCAAAGGTGTTCATGAATCATAGGCTAACAAAGTTTGATATTTGCTAGGTGAATCACAAATCAAAGGCACCACAAGCTAGTGAAGCTCGATATTCACTAGGTGATCCCCCATGACAAATTAGAAAAATGAGAAACACATAAGGACTAATGAGGACCAATTTTCACTAGGTGTGTACCCATGTCAACCAAACCAGTAATTATATTCCTTGATAATTAAGATAATATTTTATACAAATGATCAAGATGTATGTCAACACATCACTAAGTCCAACGCATGTGAACAAAGTGAAGCAAAAAATGCTATGTCAATGCATCACTAAGTCCAGTGCATGTGAACAAAGTGAAGCAAAAAAAATGCTATGTCAATGCATCACTAAGTTTAGTGTATGTGAACAAAGTGAAGCAAAAATGATATGTTAATGCATCACTAAGTCTAGCGCATGTGAACAAAGTGAAGCAAATAATGCTATGTATGCCCCTACCTTTAAGAAATTGCTACACACCCTGCTCTGACCAATTACTTTAAGGTAAACAAAAATTGATAAATGCCATGTGATGAAGATATGAGAGCTTATTTGGAAAGCCCTATTCCAATGATATGTTTCCAAATAAAGCTACCTCATGATAAGGGGTTGCCCTCAAATGCAATGGCACAAACAAAAGATGAACACATAAGGGATCCACATATTTGGGGTTAGTATACATCTTTGTTACCATAATGTAAATGAGATTAGAATTAACATCATTCCCCGAATACTCATGGAACAACAAACAAAATAGAATAATGACATATAGAGAAAACAAACAAAATTTTGGGTCAACATGGAAGAGACCTAAATGTCTCAATGCCTTGCATCATCCCCAAAAGGAAAGCACAAGACCAAAAACAAAAGAAAATGTTTACGACATAAATAAGAATGGAGATACAAATAAAAGAATGTCACAATAGGTTTGTTTCCCTTGTATCCTTGTGCCAATGGAGCAACAAGGGTCATCCAAATAAAACTCATAAACATAAAGACACTCAAAGTAACACAACACGGGATATCGCATCACGTGTAAGGAAACACAAAGAACACATAAAAGAAATGCAAAGGTACCACACATGCTAGCCAATCTAAAGAAAATCGTCCACATCCCAATATTTCTCATCATATAGGGAAGGCAGACAACTAGCCAAAGGGACTACAACAAACATCATACTAGTAGCATCACCAGGTTCAACACGTGGTGAGTCACTCTCATCAGGAGGATCATCAAGGTTGCCCGCATCTAAATCCATAGACTTTGAAAATATAAGAGATAACTCATTATGCACTTATTCATCAATTTTAGCATTTTCATCCTCATCATCTAAATTTATCACCATGGGAGGTTTAATGACAATGTCAGTTGTATGTTCTTGTTTCAGTTTTTATTTTGGTTGGGACATGTAAGGTTCAATTTTATGTTTTGGTGAAAGTTGTAATTCATGTTCATTTATTTAAATAGGTTTTTGATTCTCAGGTAATGTTTCATTATTTTCACCCAATTAATGAGCAATAGCACGAGGTCTATGCCTACACTATTTAGCATTTCCATTTATTCTTGTTCAGATTTCAAGTTGTAAAGGTGTAAGAACAAGTTTCTCAACCATTGGTCTATTTTCTTCCCTTAGGGGAGGGACTAAAGGGACTACTAGGGGTTGGGAGACCGCTGTCTCCTTAGGTCTATACACTTATTTTTCCTTCAAAGGTTCAAAAGGAATCATGCAATTGTCTCTTGGTATTTTGTATGATATGGGTTGAGGAACTGTAGCATATTTGCCTTATTTACTTTGGGTAATGTTTTCTTCAGAAATGGGCTCATCCACAACTAGTGGGGTGGGAGGAACAACCATAGCCCCATCATTTTCAAGAATATTGCTAAGGGATAAATTTGTAATGCATTTTACCTTAAATTTTTGATATGACCTGAAAAAGAAATCTTCATGAGGCTCAATAGGTTCCATGGGTTGAGGCCAAAAGTAATGAAA
Source organism: Sequoia sempervirens (assembly GCA_007258455.2). NCBI lineage: Eukaryota > Viridiplantae > Streptophyta > Pinopsida > Cupressales > Cupressaceae > Sequoia > Sequoia sempervirens. The sequence goes on along the minus strand of VDFB02312233.1, from coordinate 17,839 downwards.
TGAAAAATTTCCATACAAAGACAAAGTATTAAACCCACTATGATGCACTGTGTATATTTGATTTTCAAAGGGGAACTTTACGCACTTGTGGATTACTGACGAGACAAAATTCATGGAGCGTAGCCATGAATAGCCTAGATTCACATGAAATTGGTCCAACGTTGGGATGATAGTGAATGATACATCTAATTATTTTGGTCCAACTTTAAGAGGTAGAGTAATTGAACCTATTGTAGGGTAAGCAAAACCATTAAAACTTTTCAACCATGCTTTCAATTGTTCATAAGAATCTTGATAAAACTCATGCACATACAAGAATTCCTTAGTTATCATGTTCTCTATGAACATGAGATCAATTATTAACCATTGTGTAGGTTTGTCATTGATATGTCTAGCAATATAGAGAGGACCATTGGGTGCATGTATAGATGCATCAATATGTGTGAAAGCAATTTTGGGCAACAAAGTAGTTTAGCCCTTACAAGGTTGAACATCTATTAGAGCAATCATATTATCTAGACCATCCCCATCATCATTCTTATCATCATTATTATCATCATTATAATCATGACAAGCTTGCACAAAGTTGGATGCATGATTTGGCATGGGATTTGTAAAAAAATGAAAATTTTGATTTGGTGGGGCAAAAAACTTGTTTCCTTTATCATTAACATTGCCCAGTTGGATGTGATTAGAATCGAGGAGGTCTTGTACTTGATGTTTAAGACACATGCATCGTTATGTATTGTGTCCATGTGTATGATGATATTGACAAAAGGCTTTTGGATTGAAATTTGGAGATAAGGGTTTTGTTGTATTCACAGGTCTAATTGAAGGAAATTGGATTAAGTTTTTGCTCAAAATTTGTAACACAGTTGAATGAAGTGAATTAGGCAATTGAGTAAATTGTCTACTTTTTGGCCTAAATTGATAAGGAGTTGGATTTATGACTACAAATTGTGGCTCAATGTGGTTTGTTGTTTGAGGTGTGCTTATCTTGATAAAGCTTTTTTTTGCTTTTTGAATGGTTGATAGTTGTTTTGAGGTATGAATTCATATTTCTCAGATGATTCTTTATACTGACTAACTAAATTATGATAGTCACAAAGAGCTATACACAAATGTGTAAAGGATGGATATTTCATTAATAGGATCTTATCCCTAATGCAGGGTTGTAAATTTCCTATTAAGACTCTCCGAACATCATCATTAGGAAGTGTAGTTGATTTGTGAGTAGAGTAAATGATATTGTCCTATGAAATCCATTACTTTTTCGTGTTTTCCTTGTTTGCACCCACTAAGTCAGTTAATGTAATTTGAGGTCCAATGCTTGCTTGAAAGTGTTGAAGAAATGCATCAACCAACTCATTGAATGAATTTATAAAGTTATTCAACAAGGAGAAAAACCATTCCAAGGCCATGTCTTTCAACGAGCTAGGAAAAAGCTTATCCAGGAGCTTATCTTCAAAGATAAAATCACTACATAATGTTGTATAAGTTGATACATGACTATTAGGATCTCCTTTTCCATTATATTTCTCAAATCTAGGTATCTTTGTGTTATGAGGCAAGGGTGTTTTCAAGATTACAATTGACAATGGGCTTCTTTTGAAATATTGTGGTAGTTTTCCATTTTGAGCTTGGTTCAATGTGGAAATTTGTTGTTTCAATGATGTTATGTTTTGCAAGATTTGGTTTATAATGGAATCATTGTTTAGCATGTTTTAGGAATATGGTGAATATGGTGGGGTTGTGTAATTGCTTGGTGGACTAATATGTTGTAAATTTATAAGAGGTGATTAATATTAAGGTGTCACATGTGATGTAACAAAGCTATAAGGGTTCCCAATGGAAAACCCTAAGCTTGGAGTTATGCCATTGGTTTGTTGTATTGTTGAAGCTACACTTGGCAATGTGTATGTATGAATAGATGGTATAGTTGTGGGGAGGGAGATTTGACTTCCTCCTTGGCTTTGAGCTTATCCCGAATCTTGAGTGCAACTAGCCATTGTAGGAATATTGGCATCCACTATATGGGATAAACTACACAAAATATCTAATCATTGAGCATCATTGATTAATTTCCTTAAGTTGTCCACTATAGGCACTGTTTGTCCTACTAAGGATTCAATGCTTAAGTAGTCTTGCAGTCCTTCTAATTATTTTTCTAATTGTTTTAGTTTGTCTTCAGGAACATGGGAAGTGAAAATCTCAACATCCATAAAAGTAATCGTTTGTGAAGTTGTCATTGGTATGGTAGAATTAGGGATATAGTCCAAAATGGGATGGGTATTGACAATACCCTACGTGAAAGAGTTGTAGGACTCAGGATCCAAAAAAAATGTAACAAAATCATAGGATTCCATAAGTCTACAACTATGTCTCATTGAAGTATTGCCGATAGGACACCAGGGCATGAAGCTCATGCGGGTTTCAAAACACTAGGTGTGCCACTATGAACAACCAATTTCCAAATAGTCACAACAAAACACTCATAAGCAAAAATGAGAAAGTAGAAGCAGAATGGAAACACAAAAACAAAGATTTGATATAATTGTGAGCTCAAAATAGATAGACCAAATTGCCTAGGGTGATTATGTCCTACACAGGTTGTTACAGATTTCAAAGTTTGGTTGTCTGTTATACTATTTGAGGTTCTTAGGTCTATGTGCATACATTTCTGACATTGAATATTTTTCCAGATTTTACCCATTTTATGATTATGTAATTCAAAAACACAAGTGTGCAAAAATTTGGAAAATGTTCAAGGAATAGAAGATACTTGTAAATACAATTTCCAAATCTAAGATGCAAGAATTGATTGATTCCACTATACCAAAATCTAAAAATGATGATGTTGATGCCTTTTTGAAATAAAACAATGCAATTTTTTTTCACTTTTTGAGCTATATGCAAGATGCCTAAATGAATGCAATAAACACTTTTAATTTTTTTTTTAGGTTTAAATGACATAATGCAGATTTGTAGATGCAAGTGGAATGCAAATTTTTCCTATGATGACTGAAAATAACCCTATTGTAGCCTATCATGCACTATGATATGCATTTTTTTGGATTTTTTATGATGAAAAATTGAATGCCTAAATGAACTATATTAAAGAATGCAATATTAAACCTAGATCTAAGATGATTTGCCTCAAATTTTAGGTCTATAATGTTAACAGTTCGGGTTCATCAAAATGAAACAAAGGAAAAGATGGGGGGCCTTAGGATTTGACCCTAGGGTTTAGGGAACCTTTCCTTCATTTTGTTTAGAATGGAGGTGGTGAGGGTTTGATGGATTTGGACAAAGTATGAGACTGACTTACAACCTGAAAGGTGAGTCAACCTGCCCTTGACCAAATTTGGAATGGATTTTGGAATGAAATATAATGATTTGAATAGGCTAATGATGCAACTAATTATTCTGATGCAAAAATAGAAAAATTAGAATGTCACAGAGAAATTCAAACTTTGAAAAAAAAATGAGCAAAGTACTTGTTATCATGGAATCTAGCAGCGCTCGTTCCACGAATAACCCCCTACGAAACTTGTCCGTTTCCTAGGTTCGTGAAGTTCAAGCACGCAAAACAAGGTGATTTTCATCCACTCCTCGGCGTATTCCAAAGCCTCAAACAGCTAGTTTGAGATCTCCTTATGTTCGGGCTTCGCTAAGACCTTCGAAACGAGCTCCTTCGCGAAGTCTCACTGATCATACTTAGTTAAATTGTGAAAGATGCAGTTGTGCCAAAAAAGTGCACTCTAACTCATCCAAATTTTTGGCTAAGTGTTGAAAGTGCAGGGGTGCCAAAAATCAATGACCCTGCATAAAAAGTGATTTTCCAAAAATATGTAGAAGCACTAAAAAAGTGCGCTCTTACACATTGTTGTCTAACTCATCCAAATTTTTGGCTAAGTGTTGAAAGTGCAGGGGCGCCAAAAATCAGCGACCCTGCATAAAAAGTGATTTTCCAAAAATATGTAGAAGCGCTAAAAAAGTGCGCTCTTACACATTGTTTCCGTGACTTCTTAGCCAATTTTTTACTATGGCATTATTTTTCGCACCTTTGCACTTTTACAAGACTTAGTCATTTTTTGTGCAATGGTGCTGAATTTTAGCACCTTTACACTTTTGGCAGTTTTTATCTTAGTCTCTTCAAACTTGCTCTATTTCCATTCGACCCTCGCTTTTCCGGGCCTCAAGATCGCTCGCGGTTTCCAGTTGCTCGCTTCTACACTTGCTCAACATTATTTCTCACTTCACACTTCCCAATGCTACTTTTTTGCTAACGCCTATTGATTCACCATCCTTGCGCCTCCGATTTCATCAAGTGATCCTAAAGGTGACATCTTCGATCCAAAGAATCATCCCGTGATCTATGCTATTAGCTTCAAGTATGCAGCAAGTTGAGGATGACAGTTTTTCCCAAAGCCTCAATACATATCATTTGCAATATACGGCTGACACTTGATAATCTCAAGACGCATTTTCGCGGGTGCAAGAAAATCCATTCATTTGCTAGAAGGTCGATCACAAGAGCTCACACCCTTGTAGATTACACAGTCGGCCCAGATGATGCATTCATATAGGAGACCAAGAGGAAGTATGAAGACTCTGTGCCCAAAGCAAGGAACCATGAAGATTCTTGATCTTCGATGTTGAACATTTTGATGCTTCCCATTATGCATCTTGTAAATATTTCTTGACATCTTAGATGTCTTTTTGTAAATTGTAATTGCACCAAGTTCGAAGATGTAATCTTTTGAAAACAAATTACACTTTGACCTTGGTCAAAGTTAGGTGAGATCTCCTTAAATCGCTCACCTAACTTTCCTTGATTTCCTCAATTAGATTCCTAATTTTGCTCATCCCTCTTTCTATATAATGTGAGGGATTTCTATTGTAAAGTTTATCCTTTAGTATTTTGCAACGAAGTGCTGCCCTTTTTGAAGCAGAATTGTGAAACTTTGCGTTCATACTTTGTGAATGAAATTTGATCAATAAAGAAGAGGATTGCAAACTAGACTTTGCATTGGATTCTATACTTTTATGAATTGATCTTATTTGGTGGTGATTAGCTTATGGAATCTGAAGGACTCTAAGTAATTCATGTAAACTTTGTGTTACATCCATTATTTAGATTTGCATTTGTGTTTTGTTTATCATTGGTTGGATAATCTACAAGACTTTGTGCTTGTAATTGTTCATGCTTTTTGAATACTTTGGTTGGATGATCTACAAGACTTTACGCTTGTAATTGTTCATGCTATTCGAGGAATTGCTGTGTCTAAGAAGACTTTGTGCTTCTAACGTGACAAACTATACACTTTTCACAGATCCACCATTGATAAAGCTACGTGAACTACTTTTGTGCCTTCGTGAGATTTTATTTTACTAGTTTATTGTTAATCACTTCTGGTACCTCTACGCTTTGCTTTGACAAGATAGAGGTATTGGCATTACTGCTCGTTGTTAGTTTAGAGTTATTAAGAATTAAGAACTTCCAATAGTGAAGCATTGTAAACATCTTCTCTAAAAAAGAGAGAAGGATGAATGTAACACAACCCCCCCACTTCATAAGTATTGTGTACATTTCAGCCATTTTGTTTGTTTTAATATCGCTGCTAACAGGTGCCTCCTTCCGAGAGGAGAGATTTACATTCACATATAGTCGGCCGGTCCAAGTTGTGTAATCTATCGAAAAAGCCGGACATAATTTTCACCCAACAAGCATTTGCACTTGTGATATGAAGATGAAGCTGATTTTTGAGGACCTAGTCGCCCTAGGCGACTATGTCCTAGTAGAGGAATCTCATATTTGAGTTCACAGTCCTTTGGAGCTAGATTAGAGCCTTCTTTTTCTGGTTGTTGCACTGTTGAATATTTTTCGAGTGCTGAGATAACTGAATTTATGTTTGTTGTCAAGGTGTAGGGTTTGAGTGCAACAATGAATAATTGACCTTCAAAATTATCCCAACCCTCTTTAGATATGAAACCTATACATTCAAAGAGAGAGGAAGGTTGTACCATATAGGGGCTTGCCTCAATTAAACCCCATGTTGGTGTTTCCACCTCCACAATGGCAATGACAATGAAAGATATATAAATGATAAAAAAATAATGAATCAACAATGACCAATAATTCATCACTCAAAAATGACTTCCTTGAAGGATTGAAGTCATACAAATCTCCTCAAGGCTTGATTTGCTTGAAGAAATACAGGGGTTAGATATCACAAATAATATGATAGCATAAACATGAACAAACTCACACACACTTTGAAATGATGCTTTGATATTTAATTACTACAATGAATCTCTAAAATGCTGCTCTTGACTTGCTTGATATTGCTCTTGATTTCCAATTCTTTCTAGATGTCTCTTGTTAGTTTTCAAATGGTGTAATGACTAGGTATATATATGTAATTATTCTAATTTCCCAAAAATTAAATCCCGATAGTCGACTTTTGACATTTGAAATTCAAATAATAAAATGTCAACTTCGACATATTCAATTTTGGAGGAAAAATAGGGGGACTAAGTCGGTTAGGGCCACTAAGTCCTGGCCCTATTTTGTGGGATCTAAGGTGTTGGGGACAAAATATTAAATGAATTCTTTGGTTTTCCACATGGGATTTCTTGATAATTATTCAAATGGGCTTATAGAATGCATAATTTAGGAAATTAGGTGTACAATTAGGTCCATGCACTTAGGGGGGGAGAAAAACATAATGTGAAATTTTCAAGGGTGAAAATTTATGATGCTACAACTTTGGTTCCAAGCTCAAAGGTAGAACAAGAGCAGGAACAAGTTGGATAAAAGCACACAAATGTGTCGCACTTTTATAAAGGAAACAACCAACATTGATCTAACTTTTAAACTCAAATCACTAAAAAGTGACATATATGTTTTGAATTTTGAAATGATGTAAACTAATAGAATATGTAGTTTTTAGTATATTTTATGTTTGTATTTTTTTTGAAAAAATCAAAAAATTATTTGAATATAATTTTTTATAAATTGACACTATGACTTAGTTGACAAAATGCTGAAAATTGAAGTTACATGAGACGTCAATGTTTATATAGTAATTTTTTTCCTTCAATTTTTTTGTGTGTATTTATAACTTGAAACTTTAGTGCATGGATTTTTTTTTCTAATTTTGATAAATATATATTTTAAAATACATATTAAAATAAGTGTGTATTAAAACATAGTTTTTTCCATTCGATGTCAACTTTCATATTAACTATGAATCTAAAATAGGAAAAAATTATACCATCTTGATATATATTCTTTTATCTAGTGCATCATATTTTTTCAAAAAATTTAATAAGTTTTAGTATTTTTCCTTGACATGGTAATCAACCTAATGTTTTGTGTGGATAACCTACCTTTAGTAAAAATAAAAAAGTAAAGTATAAATAATAATTAAACTATTAAAATATATATTATTGAAAACTGCACTTATGGATCTACAAAAGGGTATTAGTTACAAAAGTTATGGACATATCTAACTTAGCTAGAATAAATATTACTAGATCATATTTTGTCCAAAATTGATTTTTAGTTAGAAATACTTAAATTCACTTGTGTTGATAAGTTGGTCGAAAGTGTGACACAACTTTGTACTTTTACTTACCTATACAAATTGATGATAATCCTGATTGTATGTCATCTATATTAAAACTCTTAGATGATGATTGGGGTTCATTAGATTTTATACCCTCCTTTATGGGGGAGTACAAAATCTCATTGTCTAAACCTAACGAGTCTTATGTTTTATGTTGTTCTATATCAACAGATTCAAAGACATCACCCCATGATGGTGACAAGGGATCTTTAACTTCCGTCCCTCATGAGTGGAAGATGCCTAACTTTAAAAAACTTAAAAAGGATATGTATGCTCAAGAAAAAACCAATTCTTCTCAGGAGCATGTAGATACAATTTTTTTATCTAAGTTAAAAGAATGTTATGGGCTTGGATACAAAATTCTTTCTAAAAATGGATATAATTCAAAATGGAACAAAATGATAAGGATCAAGTGAAGTCTATACTGTACTTTTCTAAACAGGATCTAGGTTTCCAAGCCTTGTCCCTATCTCCATCTAATTCTTTATCATCTACTATATTTATGGCATCTTGTGATAAGCAAGCAAGATTTTATTCACAAGAGAAAGGAATGTCTCCTACTATTGAGAAAGAGCATATTATTTTTAGGCTTCTCAAATCCCACTTGATTACTCTTCCTCCTAAAACAGGAAATAAATGCTATAACAAAAACTTATTTTGTGAACTTATGAATGCCAGGCCTTGAGCAATAAAATACAACTTAATGATAGTGGTGATCTTCCATGTGTTGATGCACCTAATCATTCTAAGCAATAATGATCTTTATTTTATGGTGTTGCTCCTCAATATGTGGCATTTGTAGCTTTATATATTTTCTCATTGCCATTCATGGTGGTACAATCTTAGGTGCAACCATATTTTTCCATGGTAGCAACACAATAGTATTTTATGTGGTTGTCCTTGTATCTACACTTGGGGGATAAGGACAACTAGTTTTGGGAGGTGTGCATTTTCCTTAAGAATCCCCTCTTTCCATTTCTTCCTTAAAACACCAACAGAGAAAGTATGTTTACATTTTAAGGGGGGCATACATTACCCCTAGCTATTTTATACACATCTCGTGAGATTTGAATTATTGACATACCCCCTTAGTTATAGCACCCCCTAATCTTTCCATGTGTTGAAAATCCCCAACAAGAAAGATGTTTATTTTAAGGTGTTGCTTTTGTGGGCATTTGTAGCATGGTTTGCATAGTCCTAGCATATTTTATACACTTGTTGGTCTATGAGTTTAGAATTATTGGACATACCCCTAGCATAGTGGTGGTGTTGTTATAGCACCCCCTAATACGTGGTTATCAAATTGTCCCCTGTGATGTTAAGCTTTGTGCACCCCTTAAGGTGATTTTTGTGCACTCCCTGAAGCGTGGTTTGCATAGTCCTAGCATAATGGAGTTTGTTGGTCTATGAGTTTAGATCATTTTCAAAATGGCCACCTAGCATAACACAACTTGCTTGTTAGTGGAGCCATGTGTTTCATGAGAGTCCTAGCATAATACAACTTGCTAGCCTTGTGTAACTCATCATATTGCACAAAAACTTAGCATAAACACAACTTACTAGCTAGTAGATCTATGTAGCTCATGAATGATTTTGCATCCTTATGAGAGCACCATTTTGTTTAAAACAACCCATTCAATGGATGACGTTTTGTATTTGAGACAAATTTAAGACTGAGTTCTCTTTGCCTTACTGACTCGAATACTCTTAGTACTAATTGTGTGTTTTTTCTTTGTGATTGTTGTATGTTATGTGTTTGCATTGTGTTGGCATCATGTTTGTGTTTTTTTTATGTTTATGTTATGTGTCTTCATTGTGTATACTTCATCTTTTCCACATTTCATTTCACATCACATGTGTGTTCCTTTTTTCTTATGTTGGTTTTCCATGCGATCTTGAATCCTGGGGACTTGCACTTCCCCTAAATTTAGTGTCATCCTATCTCTTGAATGTTTGGACAATTGAACCCCTCGTGACATATTCTTCATTTAGTGTGAGTCTAAGCGTAAGTTCATACTCTCACTAAAGTGGGAGCTAAATGTAGCATCACAAATTTTCACCCTTGTCAATTTCTTACATTTTCTTTCTTTTTCATTCTCTTCTATGATTTTTGCTATGTTTGGTTGGGGTTTCTCGTTTCTCATATTTAATTTTGGTTTTTTTTTTTCCTATCCTTTCTTCTTAATTGATTTCTTCTTCTTTTCATTTGTTTTTGCTAATTTTCTCTCATTTATGTTCCTTTTCTTTTCGATCTTTTGCTCCTTTGCTCTCATTTATTTTTGTTTTTATGTTTTTGCTTATGTATGTGGGTTTGCCTTTGTTTATGTTCTCGTTTTTAGTTTTGGTAGTTGTTTGGTTATTTCCTTGCATGTATTTTTTGCTAAATTATAGCGTAATATATATATATATATTTCTCTTCTTTGCTTTGAGTTGTGTTTCTTGTTTCTCGTTTCTCATTTTAATTTTGGTTGCTTTATTCTCTAATATTGTTGTCTTGTAATTGTATGTTTATTTGTTCTTATTTTTGTGTGTAATTGTAATTGTTTTGTTATTGTATGTATTTTATTCATTTTTACTCTTGTGTATTTAAGCATGCTCTTGTATATGTTTATGCATATGTACATGTACACACATATATGCATTGCTTATTTTATTGCTTATTTTCCTCTCTGGGTTAGTTTTATTTTTCTTCTTGTATTCATTTCTTTGTATTCTCTTTTCTATTCTTATGTGTTACTCTATAACACATAAGAATTGTTCTCTTTCTTGGTTTACATGTTATGTGTTTTGGTTCTAGTTTTTTGTTCTCTTTCTTTGTTTTTATGGTCGTTGGGATTTTTGGTCTTTAATTTGGCTTCTTTTATGTCTTTATTATTTGAATTATGTTCTCATTACCTTTTTTGTTATGTTTATTTATCTTATCTCTTATTTTGTTCTATATTATTGGCTTTATTTTCTGTTTATTATTTATTATTTTAATTTTAATTGTTGTTTCATTGTAATTTTTATTTATTTGTTAATCTTTGTCTTTTTCTTTGATTGTAATTCTTTGTATTAATTAAATTTTGTTGGTGCATTTTTGTCCTTAGTTCTTTTTCAATTTCTAGCATCTTATTATTTATTTATTTGCATTTTGTCCTTCTTTAATTACAATTTCTTTCTTTCTTTCTCCTTGGTTCTTGTGCCACCTTCTCTCTCCCCCCTTTCCCTCCCTTTTCAACCTTTTCTTGGTCTGCAACTATTCATTTTACTCCTTATGCTCTCTTCTATCCTAATGATGGGTCATAGAGTGTGATTCAAAATGTTGATGCAAAAAATACACACACAATCTAATCCAAAAACACTCAACAACACTTATCATGGATTGTGGAAATCTATTATCACTAATATAAAAAATTTACCAATTTCATGATCAAATTAATAAAATACATTTAATTCCACGTCATCCTTATAAATTCAAACCAAAAAGTGCTAGACAATATTGCCAAGGGTGCCATTATCCAAAAATAATTTTGTTGAATGTTCTAAATTTCAATTGGTGGGATTTTATGAGTTGAAAATGACCCCAGGTCAGCCCCTACCCAAAAGGATTAATTAGAATGTATTTTAAAGCATGTTTTCCTCTCATTTTGAGCATAAAGGAAGAGGTTTATGAAAGGAGATAAAAGTGAAGATACTAAGATCAATCAAGGACAGTCAAGAGCAGATTTATGAGCATTATTATAGCATTATTTTTAGTCAAGCATCATGTCAAGCATTCATCATGTTTTTATGTAAGTCCATTCATGTTTTGTGATCATTTTTTTTGTGAGTACTAACACTTGTAAGTCTTCAAATCAATTCAAGACAAATTGTAATCAAGCCTTGAGGAGATGTGCATGACTTATGTTCTTCAAGGAGTTCAGATTTGAGTGGTGAGTTGCATCCAATTGTTGATTCATCATTTAATTATCATTTAGCCTCTATCCCTCAAAATGATAAAATCTCTTTCATCAATTACCATTGTGGAGGTGGAAACACCAACAAGGGGTTTGATTAAGGAAAGCACCTATATGGCACAACCCTTCCTCTATCTTTTAATGTGTAGGTTTCAGATCTAAAGAAGATTGGAGGAAGATTGAATACCATTTATTCATTGTTGCATTCAAAACCCTATACTTTGGTAAGATATGGAAACTCAATTATCTCACCATTAAACAAAGATATGACAGTGAAATCCGAAAGGAAGAATCCTTAGACTAGGGACCTGAGGACTATGAAATTAGATTTTAGTTTCAACTCTCTAGACATAAGTGCCCTAGGCACCCTTATCCAATAAAATCTTCTTTAAATTTATAAGTCAGGTGTCTTTGTGTCTGTATTTTTCTTTCTTGAAACCCAAGTTTTTCTATTAGTTTTCAATTTTCCATAATTCATGATAGAACACTGCAATTTAATTTTTAGCAAGTCATATCATTGCATCTCATCAAAAATCATTTTTCTAAGGCATTAAAGGATCAGACGCGAGGTTGATTGACTCACCTTTAAGGTTGGAATTCAATATAATATCCTTTTTGATTTGTATCCTAATGTTCTTTAAAAGAGGATAGATGTTAGTGATCTATGCATTAGACCCAGGATCGATTTTTCAACTAAATAGAAGCTACACCTTCAACATGAAGAAAATAATTGTACTCAATTTTACTCACTTGCAGGACAAAAAGTATCCAACATACCTCACTATCATTTATGTTGATGAAAACTTCATCAGGACAACAATTTGGATCAAGAGACACTTTGGGCGAAGAATTGCATTTTTCAAATTGTCTCACTATTTCATTTTTTATTTTGTCAACTTACTGTGACATGTTTGCTGTAAAGATTAGACCTATGGCACACTTCTCCTATATTCAACTTTGCAACACCACTTCCATATGACCCATTTGTTTTTAACTATGCATGGGTAAGATAACATATTGCACACCAAATTAAGAGGCTCTCAAATGTATCCATATGATCACCCACTTCATAATCTTCAAGTGAAAACTCTTGATATTGAATATCATCAGCTGTACAAACACTTATCTTTGCATTTATCTCTTCATGTATAGTTGCACCTATGCTATCCTTATGTAAACAATCATTAGCAACTTCAAAATTAAAAAAATTAGACAAAGGAAGGTAAGAAACTAAACAAGAAAATATTTTCTTATTCATCATTTTTATAACCAACATGTGTATGCACTACATAATCAACTACTAGAGTTGATTCATTTGTATACACATCTTCTTCGATGTCCATACTACTACAAAAAATAAGATCATTTATTTCATTCATAGACCTGATGTAATCATTGAATTCTTCAATGCAATCACCCATGAATGACATATCAAACTAAAGGTAGGTGCACACACTATCATCTTCATTTGTATTGCTATTATATAATACATCAAAACCTTCTACCCACATGCAAACACAATAATCACATGATATTGTGCTTCTAACTGATGCTACCTCTATGCAATCACTGTCATCAACAACATGTTCACCACTAATAACTTCTATTCTTGAGGATAAATATAATGCAATCATATCCATTCTTAGGCCATCAATGAAATCAAGGAACCTATATGCTTGCTGCATGTTAACCAAATTGAATTCTTCTCGTATTGAATTCATATCAACTTCATAAGCTTCAATGAACATGTCAATATAGACAAGTGTGTTAGGTTTGAAACTATTTGGGATCCGAGAAAGGGAAACAAAAATAATTTGTTTGGAAGGGTAAAAGTACAAAGTTGTGTCACACTTTATAAAGGTAACAACCAACACTGATTCAACTTTTAAACTTGAATCACTAAAAAGTGGCATATATGTTTTGAATTTTGAAATGATGTAAACTAATAAAATGTGTATTTTTTAGTATATTTTATGTTTGTATTTTTTTTGAAAAAATTAAAAAATATTTGAATATAGTCTTTTATAAATTTACACTACAATTTTGTTGCTGATAAAATGTTGAAAAATGAAGTTTCATGAGATGTCAATCTTTATATAATAAATTTTATTATTTTTCTTTCCAAAATTTTGTGTATTTCTAACTTGAAAATTTAGTGCATGGATATTTTTTTTCAATTTTGATAAATATATATTTTAAATAAATATTAAAATGGGTGTGTACTGAAACACAACCATTTCCATTTGATGCCAACTTTTATATTGATTATTTATCTAAAATAAAAAATAAATTATACCATCTTGATATAGATTATCTTATCTATTACATCATATATTTTTAAATTTTTTTAATAAGTTTTAGTATTTTTCTTGAAATGGTAATTAGCATAATATTTTTGTGCTGATAACCTACTTTTAGTAAAAATAAAAAATAAAATATAAATAATAGTTAAAATATTCAAGGGGATGACCCCATAGTGCAACAACAAGTTGCAAGCAGTAGTGAAACTACTGTCCAGTGTTCGAATCCCACCTGTGGATGGTGGGATGAACAGGCATTGATCACTGGCCGAAGTACATAGAATGAAGGAGTGGTGCTTAGAGGATAGAGGAGGACAAAAGAAGATTAGACGCTACTATAGGGTCAAAGTTGGAGGGATTGATGGAGAGGTGGAGCTGGTGGGGGTTTTCAGACGTAGGATTGTCACCAGGTCTTGTAGGGAGCTTGGCGGGAATGCAAGCAAGAAAAGAAGACAGAGGAATGACGTCGGGTCTTGTAGGGAGCTTGGCGAGAATGTAGGTAGGCATAGCAGATGAAGGAATGACACCGAGTCCTGCAGGGAGCTTGGCAGGAATGCAGGCAAGCATAGTGAATGAATGGTGGGGATGAGGTCCCCCAAATGTGGCATCACTGGTTCATAGTTCTAGTCAAAAGCGATATGGGTGCTGCCCCTTAGTAGCGATTCACCAAACAAAAAAAATATAGTTAAAATATTTAAATATATATATTTTTGAAACTACACTTATGGATCTAGAAATGGGTATTTTTATATTTTAAAAAAAATGTTATTTACATGACTAGGAGTTGTTGAAACATCAAGTTTTTCAAATAATTTTTTTTTTTTAGTAAATTGGCTTCAAAGTGGTGTTACATATGCATTTATCTAACAATTTGAGTTGGAAAAGTTATGGAAATATATAACTTAGCTAGAATGAATCTTACTAGATCATATGTTTGACCAAAATTGATTTTTACTTAGAAATACTTAAATTTAGTTGTGCTAATAAGTTGGCTGAAAGTGTGACACAACTTTGTACTTTTACCCTAGAATCATTCTACAGATTGAAGATCTCATTATTTTCCTTTCATAATTGACCCAAGAAAGGTCAAGATAAATGTAAATAGGATCAAGTGGAATAACGGGAGACTGCAAAACCTATTTTTTATGTAACAATGAGGTGTCTTTGTGATTGTATAACATTAATTTTTTCTTTACATTGTATTTTGAGTTTCTTAAAATATTTTATCCTTAAATTGTTTTCAAGTATGGATTCTTATAGGTTTGAATGTTGATTTTTATTTTGTGATGGGTTGTATGAACAACATGGGGGCTCATCCTCATAATATTCTTGGACATTTTCCTTATCATAACATCTAGGTTTTGAATTATATACTATATTTTTTGATGTATCACTAGGGTATATGCGTCCACTCCAACTATCCATGATTGTTTATAATTAATTATATAGGGTAGAAAAGAGAGGTAGAAAACATAATTTGTTTCTTTAACAAGAAAGAAACCATGCTTCAAATTGGAAGGAAAATATAATACCTTACCCTCTAGTTGGGGTCACTTGATATGTGTTCATGAAACATGAACAACACAAAAACTTCATTCTTGGACATTAGAGTCACCACCTTACAAAAGTGAAGAAATCCTTGAAGTAAAAAACCTCCAAGACATAAATTTTATTTTGGGTTGCTACCACTAGCAGAGTCTTCAATTAACATGAACTTACTAGCTATCTTCTTGAATTTGCATCTCACCAACTTACACCGATAAGTCTATCCCCAAAAACAACTAAAGTAACTTCCTCCCTCAAAACAATGCCATTTTGTTAGGTCTCAAAATTTATGCTTCATTTCCTAGAACCAAACTCCACTCATAAGGTCAATGTTATCATCATGCAAGTGAAATCAATTCATCAACAGGACAATGGAGGACTCTGAGCTAACTCTATGAGAGTGTATTTTATCTCCTATGTTTTGAGCACAAATTATACTTGGGAGGGTATTCCTAGGGGTATACATTAATAGGTATGAAATCATATAAAATGAACAATAATAAAATATGGACAACCAAACCCAACTTGTTATCTTGATCCCAAGATTTTCACTGAACCAAGAACAGTTGGATGCCTTAAAAATGCTATATAGTTGGTATAAATGTGCAAGAATAACCCACAAAAGATAGATTCATTTGAGGCTCACTAAAGATTAATCCCTAGTTATGATACAAGGGTTATGAGTGCACACAACTAATTGTCCTCTTATACTACTAATTTAATATTTGATGGATGTGAGATTGGTAAATGGTTCCAGATTAGTGCCTATCTATTGGACAACATATTCATAATACATTGAATAGAAAACAAAACATAAACAAGAATAACAATGGGTCTTAAACCCAAGATATGAAAATAAAATGATATAACATACTTAGTTATCCAAAACAATGTTGCATATATTCATGTGCAATATGAAAAATATTATTATAAAGCTTGCAATAGTTTCATAATGTTGTTATATTCATCTCATTCATAATTACACTCATACCAACAAATATGGGAGAGGATAATTCCTAGCTTTGACTACAAACCATCCAAAGTATACACATATTTCTCTAGAGACACTTTGTCACACAATTCACTTACATTTTCTAACTCTTCTTGTGTCCATTAATTTTTAAACCAAAGAATGGGAAAGAATTGGCATCAATGGCTACCCTACAACTTCATTTGCATATGGAGACCACTGCAATACCAACCTCTTCTCAAAATGATAAAAACCATCCATATAATAGTAGTCGGGTGTAATCTTAATTTTGTGCACTATAGCAAGGTCAAAATGCATGATTTATGTTGAATCACACCCAAAATGGATGCCTCAGATCAATAGAGAAAAAATACAATCAATTATGGTATTTGGACAATATGGAACCATGATTATGAGTAAGTGGAAAGAATGGAAAAGATATGTGCAATATTTTACCTATATTTTCTCACCTCACCTCTTGTAGAATTATAAGCCTCACTTGAATGTCACAATTTCCTTTTGTGGAGAATCGACACCCATTTGGATGCATCTAGATACCTCCAAAACTCCCACAAAAAATTCATGCCCTATTTCTACCTTTTTTGGATTTTGCAAAAAGTCCAAGTTGGAATAGGATATGTGGGAATCCACCTTGTATCTAGACCTGGTGGGTAAACCATCGACATCAAGATCTATCTTGAAGCCCTCAAAACCTCCACAATATCCAGAGACACTAGAAATCTTTACAAAACAACATTCTACAAAACTTTGGCCCTTGTAAAGATATCCAACACATGTTGTCCTTCACTTTCCTTCTACATTCATCACACATTCTTTTATCCACATGCCTTCATAATTCTTTGTCGAGGGTTCCATGGTAACCGAGAACTAATGGTTCCTAGTTTCTATGGAATCCTCAACCACTATTTTTATTCTTTGTCCATAGAGAAACAAACCCTTAGAGGCTTAATAGGCACCAAAAACCATTGGTTCATGGTTCCTATGAAAGATCCAACCACCGTATACTTATCCAACTTTCCAAGTTTTGATTTTGTTTAATTCATTGAAGAATAGGGAAGGGAACACAAAGCAAACAACCCATTATGACATGATGACCCTTATAGACTTCTCATATCAGTTATTGATGAAGGATCATGCAACATAAGCATACAAAAGGAAGGGACTCAAGCAAAAAGGACACCAAGAAATTGAGTCTTGTTGAACACAAAGATGTGCTGAGAGGGGGGGGGTGAATCAACATATATTAAAACTTGACTAATTCCATTTACAGATTAAAAACATATCACATTAACTAAAATAAACAAAAGATAACACATGCATCACATAGAGATACTGATATTTTACGTGGAAAACTTAATGAGGGAAAAACCACGATGAGGATTAACTCATAATATATGTAGCTCATTGATAATAAGAATTACAATGTTTGAG
>VDFB02312231.1:0-11589 GCA_007258455.2 Sequoia sempervirens | reverse complement strand
ACACCATTGGAAGCCACTATAAAATTGATAAGTGTGCGGTTTCTTCCGTCTGTCCAGCCATCTGAAAGAATTGAGCATCCAAACTTTTGCCATTTCTTTTTTTCTTCTTCCACAATTCCTTTTGCATCTACAATAGCATCTTCAAGTAACTTGCCACTTAGATCTCTTGGAGTAGGGGCCTTGTACCCTTTGCCTGCAACTGTCAATGCTGTCACCAAACACTCCCAATATGGACTCCTTGCCACATTGAAGGGAAGATTGTTATAAAACCAAAAATTTGCACAAGCCTTGTCTGCCTCTTTGTGCACCTCCTTATTCCACCCAGTTGCTTCCAATGAAGGTTGTGATCCTTGAATATTTTTGGGCACAAAAAACTAGAATTTGCTCAAAGTGGAAGAAGTGGATGGGGTATTGCGACCAGCACGTATACGTGGACCACGACTAGAGTCCACCATGGTTTTAGTTTGCATAAGCTCTTCAGAATCTTCAGCCAAATTAGGAGCAATGGCTGCTTGCATGGCTGCTTTTACTTTTTCCCTCTCTATTTTTTTTTCTTCAAGTGCTGCAAGAACAGCTATCATCTCTCGTTTCACCTCTAAACTAGCCAATTCACATTCCTTTGAATCACGACAAGGAATACCAGCAAGATGGTATTTGAGGCGATTGATGCCTCCACTAATCTTCTTCTTGCAATGAGTACAAATAACACTGCCTGGTACTGGCCCATAATAACCATGTTTCCAAGTAGGATCGCGACTACCAGGGGGTCTCCTTTCAATGACACTTGTGCCAACTAAGTCCGAAGCAGATGCAGAGGCGGATGCCATTGTGATTGAATATTAACCTACAATATTAAAAGTTGAACAATAAATATATTAGTTGTAAGTTGTAACAAATCTTGTACAAAAGAACAATGAACAATCAACTAATTTTTTAACTTTATTCAATCATTATCTTATTTCAGTTTTTGCATTCTAATATTTGTATTTTTTGTTGCATGCAGATTGATTTAATTTACTTGTATGCAAATTGGCATTGCAGTCCTAAGTCCTAAGTCCTAACCCTATTGACTGTTGCAAATTTGCAGGTGGGAGCAGCAGATCATCATTACATAGCAATTGCTCAAAATTGAAAATTATACTATAAGTATATTTAATAATTTGAAGTTTTGAACATGTTTACTCATTAATGAAAGATCAAATTATCTATGACAGCCAACAGGTATGATGAAATGAGCTTTGTTTCTGCTTATTAAACCCTGATTTCAGCACTCCTTTGTTTCAAACTTTCATGAGTTCATCATTCATGGCCATGCATAGAAATTTTGTAACAAAGTTTGAAACAAAGTAGTGTTGAATCATGGTATGATGAAATGAGCTTTGTTTCTGCTTATTAAAACCTGATTTCAACACTACTTTGTTTCAAACTTTCATGAGTTCATCATTCATGGCCATGCATAGAAATTTTGTAACAAAGTTCGAAACAAAGTAGTGTTGAATCATGAAAGTTTGAAACAAAGTAGTGTTGAATCATGAAAGTTTGAAACAAAGTAGTGTTGAAAGGAGGGTTAAGCAAGCAAAACTGGAAGTCTGTTAAGTTATAAACTTTCATTGTTTGAGTTTGAATCATCACATTCACAGCCCAGCTATAGTTTTCAATTTCATATCTGATTTTCATGGCTTCTTATAAACGAAATTCATATAAAATCATTATTTTTGCTGTACATTGTGAACTGTGAAGTTAAAAATAAATAATAAAATCCCAAAAACCAATTTATATACATTATTAATAATAAATATATTACTATCTAATATTCTATAATATACATATTTTGTATTCATAATAATATTTATATATCAAATTTTAAATTTTAATATATATTAAAATTTGAAATTTAATATATTATATTATATATGAATCAAAAAATATATATTATAGACTCACAGCTAGTAATAGTAAACTGTAAAACTATAAACGGTAATAAATTTATTATTAATAATGGATATAAATAAATAATAAAATGTGATTTTATTATTTTTTATATACATTATTAATAATAAATTTATTACAATTTAATAGTTTAAACTTTACTATCTACAATATATATTTTTTGATTCATAATATATTAAATTTTAAATTTTAATATATATTATAATATATATTAAAATGTAAAATTTAATATATTATGAATAAAATAAAATTTATAGATAGTATAATATTTATTATTAATAAGATATATAAATAAAATTATAAAATGGAAACATGAAAGTTGAAACTATAGTTTTACTTTATACTATGAAGACATATTTTAATATAATGCCAAAGGGCGAATGAACTGTGAACGGCACTCTCAGACACATATTTTAATATAATGCGAATGCCAAAGGGCGAATGAAGTCAATGAACTGTGAACAACACTTTCAGACATGACTCACAAACTAGGAAGGCGGAAGCCATAAACACGTCACACAAGAAGCCATGAAAACCAGATACGAAAATGAAAAAAATGAAAACCCTAACCTGTAGCTGATGCTGCAAGTCGCGACGCCAAAACTCCAAGTCGCGCCGAAATCGAAGACCTTAATCGCGCCAGAAATAGATGTGAAAAACGTGGGTGTGCAGAAAGATAGAAAGTCGATGGCTTAAGTAGAATTTTTCACTCAAAAAACGCGTGAAAATACATGAAAATCCGCGCGAAAATGCGGGAAAAAAAACGCGCCACATTTATTATCGACCTAATAGCGATTAATCGTCATTTTTTGCCCGCGATTACTCTGCAAAAAGTGGCGATTATTTTCACTGTAGCAAATGGCGAGTAAAGGCAGCTTTTACTCGTTTTGAGGAAAAAATGGCGATTAATCTTTCACTCGCAGATTAACCTGCGATTTTGTAATCTATGGGTGAAGGAGCCAGCTAGGGTTTCTGCCATTCTTGAGATCTTTGGGAATGATCACTCCCATTGATTTGCAATTTTCAGGCTGTGAAAGATCAACTGAATTATTGCTTGACTATGGGCTTCATATAGGGGTCCAGTTTGTGCTTAAAGTGAAGATTAAACCAAGAGTTTGAGGAGTTTCAAGGTTTACCAGTTGCAGACCAGAATATTAAACATTTGATCATTCCATATGAAAAATTGTATGGGCTGCTACAATGGAGTGAACAGTAAATGCTATAGTATCTTGCATCTTAGTTGAGTCTACTCAAGGGTTCTTCAAGGGTTTTAATTGCTGCTCATTTCTAGATTAGTTGCTGCTGTCATAACATTGAAATCTGGGCAGAATTTATAGTTGTTGGAGACCATACTATAGCAGCAGCAGCCACACATGTTGCTTCACAATTTACTTGGTACTTGAGTTGCTACATCACCCACAGCATAGGCGCTTCACTGGATCAGGTTCTCTTCCATTTAATTTCAGTATTTAATGGACATTTGAAGTTGGTTGTATGCTGCCATTGTACTCAGACCTGGGTATTTTGTTTCATATCATATTCAGCTGTAAGCCAAGAGTCTTGGCCTTCATATCTGCATTGTAATTGGGACATAAATAAAAAGGAGTTGCATATGATATATTTGTAGCATTTATTTCAGTTTGCAAGATAACTGTTTGTCTTAATGTCCCTAGCATCAGAAGTGTTTGACGATATTTCCATGAGCCTATAATCAGCATTTTCAGATCAGATTAGGCAAGGCTCATCACAGTGAAGAAACTTAAGCCTCATTTATATGGTCCTTCCAAGATTGTTCGGAGAGTGGGTGAAGTTGCTTATCAGATGGATTTGCTTGAATCTACAATGTGTTTCATGTTCCATACCTCAAAAGGGCACTTCGTCAGCACATAGGATGAAGAGGACAAATTGATTTTGGTTCCTAAGGCTATTTTGGAAGTTAGAAAGAAGAGATTGCAGAGTGGAGTGATTAAGGAGTATTTCATCCAATGGAGAGATTTACCCCAGGAGGATACCACTTGGGAGGGAGAGCAAATTCTTCAGCACACAGATTTGCAATTGCTTGGGGATGAGCAATTTCAAGAAGGGAGGACTGTAATGTCCCCTTTTTCAACCTAGACGCTCGAGGAGGTATTATTAGCCTATTTTGTTCCCGTAGGCTAATTTGGAGAATTAAGAAGGGAATATTTTAAATTAATTAAATATAGTGGCCTTAAGCTGCTGGTGAATTTATTTAATTACCTTTTATAAAGTGGCTTAAGTTAAAAAACAGAAATAAAATAAAGTCACTTTATGGGGGCCAAAATGTTATTATTTTAATAAAGGTGAATTTAAAATTATAATTCCTTCAAAAGTTTTATTGGGAGATATAAAAGTGAAACGAAGGAGCTCATTTGAACATCTTGGGACATTTTATTTCCCTCATTGCAAAGTTTGGATTACAAGTTCAACTTTGAACCTTAGGACAAAAACCCTAAGGATATTTGGCTTCGAAGATGTAAGATTCCTTCCTAGTCAAATTCACAGTGTATTCACATAAGGATTCACAAATGTGCTTAAACGGGGAAAACAAAGATTTTATTTATAGTTGTTGGCTACGGATTTCCAAGTATAAACTTATTGAGATTTGCAAGAAAATAATATATTTGTTAATATGTTGTGTGTGAATGGTTAAAAAAAAAAAATTACAGTGCAGTGTGTGCAATGGTGGAAGGAATTAAAAACTATATTTTATTCGACTAAGTTTTACACCAGCTGTACCAATTCCAACTTCTCAAAGGATGTCGTACATTTTATTAACCATAGCAAGAGGAGGTGATACTTGGTAAAAGGCTTAAAATCCTTGATGCCCTAGTAAAAATCTGCCGCACCCTTACGGCCTCCTTGAGCCTAGCACAACATCACAAAGAGGAGTCACAAAATTATTAGAGGTTGTTGTACATTATATGAGGGTGTCATACATGTTGGAAATATTGTCATTGATGTCAAAGGCATATGGACAAGATTGTTAGGATTATTATCATTGATGTCAAAGGAAGACTTCTGTGATGAAAAGTTCTTTGATTGAAGACAAGGAATAATAAGAGTTTGATTAAATTTATTTATGGCTCACCTCCATCAAAATATGGAAGTACTAGATTTAAAAAGGAGAAATTAAAACTAATATTTATCAAAGATGGCCGACCTACTTTGAAAGGCAAATTTAAATATTTAAAATAAATTTTATGTCTAAACTTGGCCAACCTACTTTTGATAAAGTGCATGATTTGGACATAGATACAAGTTATTTTGGAGTTCAGAAAGCAAGTTCTTCAATGCAAATTCATTCCTTTCAAGAGTAGAGATTAGAAGAAGAACAGATTTATAGCAGACATTGTCTCTGACTTGGAGCAGGCCTTTAATGAAGATTTATAGCAGACACTGAGCATGATTTGGAGCAGACCTTTAAGGCGGATTTATAGCAGACATTGTGCCTGATTTGGAGCAGACCTTTAAGGTGGATTTATAGCAGACATTGTGTCTGATTTCGAGCAGACCTTTATGGGAGATTTACAGCAGACATTGTGTTTGATTTGCAGTAGAATTTGGATCAGAAATTGCATCATTTTGGAGCAGAGATATAAGGTGAACTTGAGCAGAGATATAAGGCAGATTTGGAGCAAAGATATAAGATGAACTTGACCAGAGATATAAGGGAGATTAGTTGCAAAGATTAAGGCAGAATTGGAGCAGAAATAAGTGAAGTTTTGGAGCAAACATTGGAGAGGTTGGTGCCTTCCAATTTGAAAGAGATTGGTGTCCCTTACTAAGTCAGTGCTCAGTTGTGGGGATTAGTGTCTCCAGTAGGTTGGTGCTTGCAAATCTTGTAAGTGGGAATTGTCATCTCCAATGGGTTTGTGCTACAAAGATTGTGAGAGAAGTTTTATATAAGCAATATTTTTCCCATGGTTTACTCCCATAAAGGTTTCCACGTAAATCATGTGTTCTTTTTGTGTTGCATAATTGTTAGATCTTGTGTGATTTATACTACTGTCGTTAAGTTTTGAAAAAGTAAAAGATTGTCTTATACTGATTCACCCTCCTCCCCTCTCAGTATAACTGTGTTTCATCAGTACCATCAACCAAGCCAGTCAAAGTACAAGTTTGAATGCCGATGTGGGCTATTAACACTCAGCAGTAAGGTCAGCTATTAAATTTTATGAATATTTGCTTAGTCTATGATATCATGAATTATGTATGAGAATTTATGCATGTTTCAGTTGCTATAGCAGTTTATATGTTCACCAATTAATTCATGTAGCAGACAGTATTCAGTAGCTTAAATCAGAAAACAAAGTGATAACAGCATTAATATATAAGAAAGATTGATCCTTGATGGTCATTTATAATAGTCTATCAGTATAACATCAAAATACCAACTGTTTGACGAAATGTCTATGTGAGTTCTCTGAACAATGCTATGATTCTATGATGGGATTCTGATTATAAATTTTAGTAGCAGCAATTCTAAATGTACTCTTTCAAAAATACCTCAATTCTGGTCATATGCAAAATGTTTGATGAAATGTCTGTACACCAACACTTGTGAAAATTGCAATATTTTGGTTTAAAAATTTTGGACAGTGTATTACAAATTATTTATGATGCTTATATGATAATCTAAATGATTTCTTATTTCCTATCATAATTTAATCACTCTGAACATACTAGAATCTCTTGATAGGCGAAACAGATTTTCACTAGTCAATTCTTGACTGATAAATGGGTGGATGCAAGGAGCAATTCAATGGCATTGATAAATTGAGATCACAGAATAAACATCATAAACAATTATTCTTTAAGAGGAAAAGGAGCCTACATGTTCAGACTGATTATTCCAAACAGTTTGGCTTTTCTCAGCTCCAATTGCCCCTTCTTCTATATCACAGTGTGCTTCACTTTTATCAAGTTGTTCTTGTTTCATTGCTTCTTTCATTGCTCGGACAGCTCTAAGATCCAGGATAGAAAATGATAAATTTCTTCAAATCAGTAACTTGATAAAATTAGGGAAACAACAAAGCAAGCCAACCACAAGAGAGTCAACTTCATCCCCAAAATCCAAACACAGATGTCCTATATTATGATAGCCAATTACCTCAAAAACAATAAAACCTGCTAAATGAAAAGAAGATAATGAGAACACATATACTGTATCTAATCAGATCATGTGCATGTTAAAAACATAATAAAACATAGTATGTAAAATATTGGAAAAATGAAATTGGCTGCAACCTTCACGACTGAAGATCAAATTAAAAGAGGTTAAACAATACTTCACATATTGTTAGGGACATCTGGATATCAATTAGAGGACAAGCATTTCAGCCACATCAGAAGAGAACCCAAAAATTTCAGGGAGAAAACATTGAGGACAATAGATTTAAATATATCAAAAGAAATATTTTTTGACAAGAAAAAATAATCATGAATTTGAGATAATATTTTCTAAAAATTGATCAGTTAAAAAAGGAATTAATCATGATTTACAATATGGGTAGGCAACTAGTTACATGTTTGAATTTTATTAATTTCTATAACAAATTGAATTTTATGCACATTAAAACTCTCTTTTTCTCACAATCTATGAGTCAGAAACATTTCAGACCAAAAAAGCTGCTGTTCTTTAAATAAATGTACATGCAGTTCAACAACTCTGATGTCAAGTTTAAAACACCAAAAATTTAACTGAAAGTTCAGAAATACTAAAGCATAAAACAACGAAAAAACTAAGACCATGAACTGTAGCATACTAGCCACCATAGCACACACAAATACATGAAAAAATAAGAATAGGTGTAAACTTGTGTGCACAAAAAGTTGGACTAGACTTATGCCTGCAAGCACATGATAAAGGAAATCACCCTTCTGCAAAGAAATTAAAAAATTGCAATGGTACACAAGGACGTGTCCCTGGCACTTTTTGCCATGTCCCTGTATCGGAAACGTTTTGGGGATGTGAGGACGGTCGGGGATGTTAGTTTTTTAGATCAGAAATGCACATCAGCAGAAAAAACAACACATAGAACAATGAACACAGAATTTATCCTGGGAAAACCCTCCAACTCGAGGGAGAAAAACACAGCAGCAATTTATTCTCTTATAAATCAGAAATAGAAGTGCAGAAATAGCACTCAGAATCAGGCCATAGATGAAATATTCCGAGCCAATTTTTTCAATTTTTGCCAAGTACACAACAATGCAGAGAGCACCCGTTAGGGTTAGATAATTCAAACCAGCAGATTACAAATAACTTGTTGCCAAGAATGCGCACTCAATCTCAACACGAGAAAGGCTGTCATATGGCAAGAGGATCGTCAGTGCCTTAAACAAATGCAACTGAAGGTAACTCTAACCAAGAATGCGCCGGAGAACGACGAGCATATGGTCAGAGGATCCCTACCAACTAATAAGCTGAAGTAACTCGACGTCAAAGATGTGCTTTCCAATCCGAGATGGAATGGGAGCTACCATATGACGGAGATGCTAAGAATTACAATGCAATTAAGGAAAATAAGCGGGAATGCTGAAAGTAAACTCAACACCCAGAATGTGCTTTCAAACCCGGAGTGGGAATGGAGCTACCATAGGGCGGAGATATAAAGAATTACAAAGCACTTCAAAATGTATAGTAATCGTTACAAAACATGATAAGCAAGATTAGAGAACGGCTGACAGTACTACTGTTCAGCTTACAATATGAAGAGAAATCGCCTGCCAAGAGCATAGAATTAGAACAATACAGCGTACATCAATTAAGAGGATTCTCCTTGCTTAACAAGAATGCCAAGACCCTTTACTTCACTCAAATACCAAACTGAATATTCAGTTTAAGACAGATCTGCACTTTAAAAAGGTAAAACAGCAACCTAGCACCACACAAAAATGATCATATCTCACTCATTTCTAACCCTATTGACGTGAAATCAAATGCAAAACATTCTAATGATGATGACAATGAAGATGGATCACAAAAACTTCTCACAAAGACCCCTATTTATTTTGCACGGCTTCCAAAGCACTTACAAAGTGAAATTGCCTGCAAGCAAGGGCGATTTACTTTAGATAATTCATAGACTTCAAATAAAATTCTGGAAACTTGCACAAATGGTCGCCCTACATAGGAAAATAGATTGGAACAGTACCCAGAACAATATTATTTCTGTTTCTTGAGTTGTGAGTAAAAACAACCTACAGCCATACAAAACCAGCAACTCTAAAATTGACAGAAAATACAATAACTCAACTACAAAATGTGAGAAGAACCAACTACAATGAAAGGAAACCAACTACAACTAAACCTCTCAACTAGTTGCTGTCTTTCAAGCAAGAAGAAGAGCCAAGCTAGGAGGCTTACATTCCTCGAAGCAATCCCAAAGCCAATCCGGCAGCATAACTTTGCAAATTCATTAGATAAACAAAATGAGGACCCCGAGCTCCAATTTATAACTTCCGAAGAGCTTTCTAGAAGGTGCGCCCTAATCCCAAGCTGCTTTTAGGTTTAAACTTTGACCCAAACACTTTCTTCCCAATGGCGTACTTTCCTTGTGAAATATTAATCACTTCTCTTTTTTAAATAAAATATAATCTCCTTCAAAAAGGCGTCCATTTTCCCTTTGAGCAATTATAAACTTTAGAAATATTAAAATATTTCCTTCATGAGAAAATACCCCTCAAAGTCCCCTTCTTTAAAACAACTGTTAAGTTATAACACTAGGCCAAGGGGTGTTTTAAAAATAAAACATTTTGACTTAAAATAACTTATATCTTCGAAATGAACCCCTTAAGCCAAAAATGAGAATTACCCAATGAATTGCCAAAAGAGGAAAGTTGACTGGATTGATGCCGACTGGACCACTGCTAAAATTAGAATTTACTAAAAATAGTAAATTCCTAAAGATGCTCAGAATGCCAAGAAAAACATACCACTGCGAAGCCCTCTGAAAACCCAGAAGGAATCCAGAATCCAAACACCCAAACTCCAACAAGCAAAACCCTGAATCTTCAAGAGAACCCATCAAACAGTCGGAAACCCTAATCTGCCACTGACTAGCCGACAACACACTAGGAATAGGCTACCAATCACTGAAAACTGAAGAGCTAAAAACGGGGACATTACAGTCCACCCTTCCCAAAATTGCTTGTCCTCAAGCAATACCATCATAATTCCAGAAAAATTAGGACTGATCCATACCAAAAAAAAGTATGATCCCAGGTTCCCAAATCCATCTCAGGAAGGACCCACCATGCCACTGCTGCACCACTCTGATCACATCAATGAAAACATCATGCCAATGCTGCACTAACCTCCCTTGTAACTCCAAAGTGTTACCATCCATGATACTCAAACTGAAAGATCTTAAAGGACTGAGATCAATATCGTGCAACATCTCATGTCCAAGATGCCCAGAGTCAACAGTAACAACCATACCACTGTCAACCACAATTCTAGGCAAGAAGAAAGATAGGTTACTCAACTCATAATTAACCTCCTTAGCATACCTCCACATGGTAACGAACGAAGCCCTGAAAGCAAATGTGACATCTTCAAATCTTCTTGCAAAGAGGAAAGCAATCCTTTGCAAGAGCTTGACAAGCTCATACTCATGTCTCCTCATGGAGCTACCATGTAACAGCTGAATTATACCGACACCACCATGAAGACTTCTAATCACTCTTACGGTACCAACTCCAAGAGTCTCAGAATGAAAAGCCAAAGCATGTGGAAGTTCGCTGTCCCGAACCAATATAGTAAAGAAACTATTAAAATTTGCTTCACAAACCTCCGTAAGGTGAACTCCGAGAATAGGATAGGTGTGAGGGAACAAATAACCACTGCTGTTCAAGGCTGAAGTCAGCAAAGTGCAAGCTGATTTTAGTACTTCGCACAAGGAAAAACAGCAGCACCAAAGAAATTCCCAAGTGTAAGTGTATGAGATGAGCCTTGTGTTGCAGGATAACACCTCAAAATTGACAGAAAAACACACTAGAGTAGTCTTCAACTGAAAAATACCACCTCTTTGACAAGTAGTAATGGATAATCTCTCCCAAACAAGAGTAACTCCACAAGTAAGGTGGCTGATCTGCCTCCAACCAGCAAGCTCATGTCTCAAAATCTGCCCTTGTCTTGGCCGAAGATCAATACCAAGAGCAACCAACTGTTCATCTTTCCAACCCATACTCAAAATTTCTCTCCAATCCATTTGTTGATGAACAAACGGAACCATTAGGTGGCTGGAAAAGAAGGAAACAATACCAACAAAACTGGAAATTTGATCCTTATCCCTCCAAAAGTCCCTTCCATATACAATAAGCTCCATCAACCCCTGTTGAGAATCCCAAGCATGGATACCCAACTGAAAATGTTTTTCAACATGTTGGAAGGAAATCTCAACGCATCCCCAAGTGCTGGTGAGAACCAAGTGCATTCTCTTGAAACCGATGCCCCACCTAGTGAATCCTTGAAGCTTGACCACGAAGGCTTCAACAACATTGGAGGATGACACAAAGAGTGGCTTCAAATTCAACTCCCAACTTTGACTAGTATGAACCCAAACATCTTTACACCCGGAGGATGGTTTGTCAAGAGTGCAAACACCAAGCTCC
>VDFB02312230.1:0-14558 GCA_007258455.2 Sequoia sempervirens | reverse complement strand
AAAGGGAGCATCGTAAGAACAGCTCTATAGTGCAAATAACATCCCTAAGGATAGGAATGTTCCCCACTACCAAGTGCAACTAGGGATAGAGGGGCGTCATTACAACATTCTTTTTTTAAAATGCCCATTTTTTAAATCACAACTAAGCTCTATAAATTCTCTTTTCATAAATGCTTGCAAGTTTCTAAAGCCTCATTACTTTTTCCTGAGAAGCAAGCAAAAAAAATAAATAAAGCAGAACACAAATAAAAAGAGTGACGATATTCCACTTCTTCAACTGCATGATCTTCACCTTCAGCCCCAATGCCATCTCTTACACAACCACTAGGTAACCTTTACACTATCCTCTTCATTAAGTCTTAATTCAAAAGAAAATATCTTTAAAATAATATCATTGATTAATTTTATTTATATTTTTTTAAAACCTTAAATTTCAACTAGATGTGAGAATCAATCACTTCAAGTTTGATTTTTCTACTCGATGAATTTATACTTTTACCACTTAAGCTTGATGCATAAGAATGCTCTATTGTATTTGTTGTCTTTTATCAAAGACCAAGACTAAAAATAGGCAAAGAAATGGTTTGTATTGGAGATTTAAAATTTAAAAAGGAATTTAGCAGTTCTAGCAATAAGGAGTGACCCAAGGCATTTGCATCGGACAACAAATTCAATGAGCCATTTGACCATTGTACTGGTAAAACTTTGTATTACAAACTTGATGAAATCATGAAATTGAATATTTATATATCATAGAAGCAAATATCTTTCTCGAGAATATCTCAACAAACCAAAAGACAAAAATATTTTCAACTTCTTGAGATATTATCATGAATATATAGGGAAAATGTCAAAAATCTAAAAAGTGGAGAAAATTTACCAAAAAAACATAAATAACTAATTTGAATTCATCGTTTATAGTGCACAATATATAGTGTGTTATTACATGGTTCCCCTTCAAAGTTTGAAACCTCAAAGTCAATCACAAACTACAAAATACAAATGTCAAACTACAAACTGACTAGCTACAAAGAAACACAAGGCAAACAAAGGTAAGAAGGCTAGCTTTTGTGAAGTACAATCCACTAGGGTTCTAAAGTTCTTGATGATGAAGCTCAAATATTATACTCCTTACTAAGTTGATTCAATTGCTCTTCATCAAATACATCGGCCTCCCTCAAGATCTTAAAGTCTTCCTCATCAATTGAGTGACCCTTCTGGGCAATGTGGCAAATCATGTGACCCTTGGCTGAATAAGTTCCTTCCCATCAGTGAAGGTGCGCATCATATGTAACACCCTCGTATGATTACTCAAAACAAAGTTAGGGTTCTTATCCATCAACAATTTCCCAACAGCAACATAGACAATAGCATTGTCTATAATAAATTGGACCACATGTTGTGGCCCCACCTCAACTACCACCTAATCATATAGAGTGAATTGTTCTTGCATTGATGTCACTCTATATGATGCATCCATTGATCTCAAAAACACAATGTGAAGCTCTAATGCAACAAGGAATTTGAATAGCATACAGTTCCTCTCATCCATCCATCCAAAATTATTGTGCAACCTATCCTAGCCCACTCCTTGCGATGATCTACAACAACACTGTTCAAATCCTCAACTATATCTGTCAAGATGCTCGTCCTCAAGGTTTCACATGAAAGTGCTTTAAACCCAAGACTAGCAACTACAATGGCAGGCACCCGCCATGGACTACCAATATGGAGACCTTGTATCATGGAATGGCATGCTAGAATAGTACCAAAAACTAGAAATAACCTTTTTGGCCTGTGCATGCATAGTCTTCTTTGCCTTAGTTTCTAAAAGGACTTTTATAGCCTGCTTCGCTTGATAGGTGACATATGGAGGACATTTATGACCCCTTCACATCATGCCTTGCTTGCTTTGCTAAATGCTATTTGAAACAAGAAATGCCTTTGTTGTATTCATTAAGGAAAAAATTGCACTTAACTTTGTCAGTACCCTCAATCAATCAACGTGCAATATGCCCATGCAAAGTCTTTGTCACACAACTAGATGTCTAAATTTGAAGGGAAAAAAAAGAAGAATTTGCATTTAACCTTTTAAATGTTTAAAAAGATTGACCAAATATAAAGAAAAAGAATTGAAATATTTCATCATAAAACATTTTATGTTTATAAAATAACATTTTAAAATTTATAATTTTTTATTTAAAATCAAAATTTTAAATAATTATATTATATAATAATTTTATCTTTTTAATTGAAGTTTAAAACTTTAAAATAAAATAATAAACAAAAACAAAAAAGTAATTTTTCACTAAAAAACCAAAAAATAAATAAAATTATATATAACAATATAAATTTATTTTAAAAGAAATACATTAAATGCTTATTAAATTTTAAATATTACTTTTTATGTTCACATAAAAAATTAAAAATAATATATTACAATTTAAAAATTAGATTTTAGATTCCACCTGAAATGATAATATATTATAATTTCAGTTTTTTAACAATAATGATATCTATAATAATTTTATATTATATATTTTATTTAATAACAATATTGTTCTTTCATACGCCCACTAAACGGGTGTATATGCACTTGTATTTCCATAAGGAGAAGAACGAAACCTTAAAATCATAGAAATTTGTTATTGGAAAACCCAAAAAGTTGATGGGATTTTAGCAGGAAAAAAAAATGGGTTGTTATCACAGATTTCTCATACAATTTTTTGGAAAAATCATGATTCATGCTAAGATCCTAAGTTCCGAAATAAATCATGATTTTTTCCTACAATCTACTACTATACTATATATATTTCGAATTTTGTTTCAATTGATTATAAAATTGTTTACATAAATCATAAATTGTAATTTCTTTTATTATTTTTTATCAGTGTTACCCCAAGTTTCCCGGACGGGGACGGTAGGGGACGGCGGGACGAGTCCCCAAGTTTCCAATTTTTGAAGCCAAATTTGGGGACGGCGGGGGGACGGCTATATAAAATATAGAAAAATTTAAAATATATTGGGAAACTTCAAATATTCATATGAAAACATGGATAAAGCATGCATATATACATTATGGGGGGATTTAGATGTCCCCAGATAACACTGTTTTTTATAATTAATTTTTCAAATATTATATACTATAGTAACCTTCATCTCCCCCACTTCCCCAAATTTGGGAAAAAAAATTGTCGTCCCTAAAACACATTCCCCATTCCCCCATCTCAGAGACTCCATAGACCATTGATATTATCCCATTCATCACTTGTATGCATCTCAAATGTTTCAAATTTGTAAGTTATTGTAGTGGGCCTTATATTGGTATGAACACCATGCTCTCTAAATTTCCTCTATAGCACAAACAGCACTCTTTCTTCATCTAGATTTTGTAACCAAATATCATCTCCAATAAAGACGTATAATTGACCAATCCAAGGCTTTGTGCCAATTCTCGCTTACTGCTTGTTCAGGGAGCAGAAATCTTCAAACCATAGTTGCATGGAGACATGTCTCCGACCCCCTGGCATGCGTCTCCCCATACCGGAAACTTGTCGGAGACGTGAGACGTACTTGCTTGCAGGAGACATCTCCCCAACATTTCCTTAATTTTTCATTAAAAAAAACCCTACATTTTGACATGTTTCCATATGTAAAGAAAAAAAATGAATCGACATTTCTGAATTTTAACAAATATGTAGTATGAACTCTTTGACATTTGTATGTTTAAACTTTAAATTTAATGTTAAACTTTTCCAGTGTTCTTGTTTTGAAAGTTCAATGTCATGATATTTCAGTTTTAATGTAGCAAATTTATAAATTATTAAATTGTATTAAAAAAAATGGTGACTCCAAGTAACCCCATCTCCTATTTTTCAATAAAAGACGTAAAGGTACCTGTACCAGTACCAGTATTGGTCTCCTCACAACTATGCTTCAAACCAATATGACTATTGTAATACATTCTCAGGCACATCGCCATCCTACATCAGGAACAGAGGTAAGGTTTAATTTTGGGAAATTTAATGGATTCAGCAAGGTGTAAGGCTACAGAATATAAAGAATAGTCTTTGGCTGAAGAGGAACACAATGAGCCCCAGCCTTGTTTCTTCCAGAGTAGATATATACCAGTCTGACATAAGACATAACCACCTACTGTTTCCCATGAACAAAATAACCAGAAAGCACAAGAATGATGTTTATCCTCATACAAAGGCATTATCTTGAGAACAATAGCAGTCATTCTAATCTAGTATATTGTATGCAAATACATGCTGCAGCATCTATAACTTTGAATATTCATGCCTTATGTACAAAGGATAACTGAAAAAAGAGCAACTACTTTGAGAAGGTTTGTATAGCTGATTAGGTTTTTTGTTAGCAGAAACAAGGGCCAAAAGCTAAGAATATTTAAAAAATAACCAAAAACCTTGTTCATGAACAAATGCAACTGAAAATATTTTTTCCTATTAACCATTTTACTGAAAATTCTCAAGATTCTTTCTGAGATAATACAGCAATTTAGCATATGGTCCAGCTAATAAGCTGTTTCTAACACTAGAAATTAGCTGCACATTTAACATTGTGGAAAAATACATATGATAGAATAAACAGTGCATCCACACAAGAATGCAGAAATAACCTAACCTCAGATACACTCAAAGGCCCAAAACTTAGGTAGTTTGAATTTGAACTGAAAAGAAGCTTGATAATAATTTTGAGGAAAACATGATGAAATTTACTTGACCCTGACGAACGGTTTTTGAACTGTATTACAACAACCCCACCAAAGCAAATGCATATCTGATGATAAACACTAATATTGTCACCCATGTTTGATTAAGTGCAGAGATACAGTGACCTAAATGAAACTAAAATACAATAGGCATTTTAAAAGAGGTTTGCCACAATGGTACCAAAAGCAGATATGCACCTAATTACTCATAAAAGCAACAGCAAATTACTAAAATCACACACCTTGGAGTCCATCATTGTTGTTCTCGCCTTTCCTGCAAGTGGCAACAATCCAAAAGAATAATCAAAATGCATCTAAAACACATCTTCATTAGTTATTGTTCCCAATAAAGCATGATGAATGTAAATTACAACACTTGGTAGCCTATCAAACTGTGTAATGCATACTTGTCAAGAATTACTCAATTGCGAAAGTGAGGGCAGTGAGGAGAAAAACAGAGAAGATTTTACAAACGAGAAATGATATTCAAATCCCTACATCTTGAGATCATCATGTATTGATAGTAATAATGATTTCACTGGCCAGCATTCAAGAAATAGCAATCTCACTGTCATGCTCCCAATATGAATTGCTGACAAAGGAGATGACACAATAAATCGCTGACCAAGGAATATGAATCACAGCCTGTCCAATTAATTAATCGCTACTACAGAAATATTAGAGTGGCATCAATGGGAATTAATAAAAGAGGATTGTGACTGAAAACAAATAATTAATAATTAAAAGAAACTAAGAGAGCAGCGCTTGGTTATGAAGGGATGTATCCCTTACCAACGTAAGGATATTTAGGAAAAGATGTGACTATTCACCGTGCTCCATGAAAGATATATAAAGGAGTTTGGATCATTTGTGAGGGGCATCAATTGGAATCATTGGATCATTGGACCATTGCGTCATTGGATCAATTAGAAATCTGAGAAAAAACAGCAGATTGGAAAAAAAGGAAAATAAGGATTGGAACCTTATTGGAAATAAATATTGTTTACTAGCAAGAGGATTATTGTAGATCATATATATATATATAAAGGAGTTTAGATCATTTGTGAGGGCATCAATTGGAATCGTTGGATCATTGGACCATTGCATCATTGAATCAATTAGAAATCTGAAAAAAACAGCAGATTGGAAAAAAAGGAAAATAAGGATTGGAACCTTATTGGAAATAAATACTATTTACTAGCAAGAGGATTCTTGTAGGTCATATATATATATATATACACAATTATGCAATAATGATGCTTGCAGCAATTATTAATCCTTATAAATAATTATGATTCTTCCTTTATTATAAATATGGATAATAGATTCTTATAATAATCTATTTTGAATTTAGAAAAGTGATTGCAAAACAGGAAGGCCAATCAACCTTTCGAATTAGAATGTGATGCTTCTGGTGAGGGCATCAAGGCAATACTCATGCAAAACAAACACCCAATTGCATTCGAAAGTTGCAAGCTTACAGAAACCAAAAAACATTACTCCATTTATCATAAGGAAATGTTGGCCATCTTGCATGCCCTAGCCAAATTTAGACAATATTTGGCTTCTGGAAGATTCATTGTTAAAATTGATCACAACAGCCTAAGGTTTTTTCTAAATCAAAAAGATTTAAATGACCAACAACAAAAATGGGTCAGCAAGTTGAAAGCTTATGACTTCGAAATAGAATATATGAAAGGAAAAAATAACATTGTAGTTGATGCCCTTTCTCGCAAACCCTACTTATGTTCCATAACAAGCATTTCTGCTGATTGGAAGAATATGATTATTACTAAATATGTCAAAGATCCATGGGCAAATGACATCCTTGAAGGAAATCTACAAAATGAAGAATATAAAGTGGTGGAGGAACTCATCCTATAGAAAGATAGGATATACCTAGTACTAGGCTCAAAGATGAAGGAAAAACTTATTCAAGAATACCATGACAAACCCTTGGCAGGACACCAAGGATATTATAAAACCTATAAGCAAGTAAGGGAGAAGTATTCTTGGAAAGGTCTAAAGAAAGATGTCTTAAAACATGTTCAAGAATGAATGATGTGCCAAAGAAACAAAGCCGAATAGACCTTTCCCACAAGCCTACTACAACCACTACCCATACCAAACCAAAAATGTGAAAGTATTTCCATGGATTTTATAACAGGGCTTCCAAAGGTGCAAGGCAAAGATTGTATATACGTGTTGGTAGACCATATGACTAAGTGTACACATTTCATTGCCATATCAATAGACTATAGAGCTCCTCAGGTAACCGATGTTTTCTTAAAAGAGATTTCTAAACTACCAAGGATAGCAGATTCCTTAGCTTGTTTTGGCAAGAAATTTTCAGACTATTAGGGATAGAGCTCACCCCA
This sequence comes from Sequoia sempervirens, assembly GCA_007258455.2. NCBI lineage: Eukaryota > Viridiplantae > Streptophyta > Pinopsida > Cupressales > Cupressaceae > Sequoia > Sequoia sempervirens. Next base: position 7,445 of record VDFB02312230.1, on the reverse strand, counting down.
CGTACAAGTTACCAGCCACAAACCAATGGGCAGACAAAGATAGTCAACAAATCGTTGGAGGGATATCTACGAAACTATGTTACTGGTCAGCAAAATGCATGGATCAAATGGTTACACCTCAAGGAATATTGTTATAACACTTCCCATCATATGTCAATAGGAATGAGTCCCTTCAAAGCCTTGTATGGGTACGAGGCAACTTCATTTGGTAATTTAATCCTCACCAGAAGTCAAGTACCGGGAGCTAAGGACTTAGTGCAACGAAATGTAGACATTATGAACACTCAAAGCTAATTTGCACCAAGCACAAAATCAACAAAAATATATGCTGATTGAAAGAGAATTGAAAGAACATTCAAAGTAGGGGACTTAAATCTTCCTAAGATTGCAACCCTATTAGCAATAGTCAATCAAAGCAAGTGGGGCCAAGAAGCTCAAACCAAGGTTCTATTGGCCATATAAGATTTTAAGACAGATAGGAGAGGTTGCCTACAAATTGGAACTACCGGAAAATAGTAGAATCCATAATGTCTTCCATGTGTTTTGCCTCAAAAAGGTACTAGGACAGCATATTACTCCATGTCCAGAATTGCCCCCACTCAATGATGAAGGTAAGTTGATTTTAGAACCCAACACCATTCTTGATATGCGAGAAAAGAAGCTAAGACACAAGACTATTCCTGAAGATCTGGTAAAATGGAAGGGTCTACCTATGGAGGACGCCACTTGGGAAGGAGCAGAAATATTTGATCACCCAAATTTGAAGTTGCTTGAGGACAAGCAATCTCGGGAAGGGTGGACTGTCATGCTCCCACTATGAATCGCTAACCAAGGAGATGACACCATAAATCGCTGACCAAATATTAATCGCAGCCTGTCCAAAATTAATTAATCACTGACTACAGAATTATTAAGATGCCATCGATGGGAATTAATAAAAGAGGATTGTGACTGAAAACAAATAATTAATAATTGAAAGAAACTAAGGGGGCAGCACTTGGTTATGAAGGGATGTATCCATTACCAAGGTAAGGATATTTAGGAAAAGATGTGACTATTCACCCCCCTCCATGAAAGATATATAAAGGAGGATGGATCATTTGTGAGGGGCATCAATTGGAATCATTGGATCATTGAATCATTCGATCAATTAGAAATCTGAAAAAAGCAGCAGATTGGAAAAAAGGAAAATAAGGATTGGAACCTTATTGGAAATAAATATTATTTACTAGCAAGAGAATTATTGTAAGTCTTTAATTTAATATATATATATGCAATAATGATGCTTGCAGCAATTATTAATCCTTATAAATAATTATGATTCTTCCTTTATTATAAATATGGATAATAGATTCTTATAATAATCTATTTTGAATTTAGATAAGTGATTGCAAAATAGGAAGGTCAATCAACCTTTTGAGTTCACGAGAGGTGAAGACCCTACAGACCCACCATAAAGTATGCCACCCCCAAGATGGAGCGCTCGTGGGCTGGGAGGCAAATATACGATTATGCAATAATGATGCTTGCAGCAATTATTAATCCTTACAAATAATTATGATTCTTCCTTTATTATAAATATGGATAATAGATTCTTATAATAATCTATTTTGAATTTAGAGAAGTGATTGCAAAATAGGAAGGTCAATCAACCTTTTGAGTTCACAAGAGTTGAAGGCCCTACAGACCCACCATCAAGTACACCACCCCCGAGATGGGGCGCTCATGGGCCGGGAGGCAAATGTGTGCTCCTAGGCTTGGTGGAAAGGAGGTAGTCTTGAGGGATGGAAGGGCAACCCACCTTCCGTGGTCTCGCAGTACAAGGGCAACCAACCTTGAGACTGCGCTTTGCAAACATTTAATGAATTCCTAATAAGATTATTATGGGAATCCACATTGTGCTTTGATGTGAATAATGTACGTGGATATCATGATGTTTACTAATGATTAGCGATAAATATGTTATCGTGGCTTATGATCTAATATCCATTTCCAGTGACTACTATTGTGTGCAAGACCTAAACCAAGATTTATATCTTATAAAGGGCATTTCAATTGGTAAATTTACAAACTTAAATGCATTAAATTTCTTATTCTAGATTATAATTGTGCTTTTAGGGAAAAATCTAGGAATATCCTAATTAGGGGACATTACACTCATACCATATTTTTGGAAACATTTTACCAGAACTACATGCAAATGTTTTAGTCAAATTTAGCAATGGAGCCAAAGGAAATTGTAATCAAGATTGGAGTATAAATAAGAATGTATTTTCACTGCTATGTAGCAAAGAAACCTTGTGTCTTCTTCTTTGTTGACATTCTCTGTTGTTCTTGATTAAAAAATAATAACCATGGAATCTTAAAAGAAATTTCTTGAGCATTGTTGGTCAAACAATACCTACATTACGATTCTATTGCTCTAGTTATCACATAAAGAGGTAGTTATGTGAGAACAACTACCTTAAAACTAGATATAATGCAAAATAATGGAGAGATTATTAACCACCTCTTTGGCCGAGAAACATAAAATTATTAGAAACAAATGAATTTTAGTTAAAGGGTTTTTGGGAAAAAAATGTTAGATTTTTGCATTAATGTTTCAGATAACACTTTGTGATCCATCATTAGGATCATTTGTTTCTCATCATCATGATGGATCATGGACTGTGATCCAAAACATTGACGCAAAAATATAAGACAGTTTTTCCCTAAGCACTACAGCTGAAGCATAAAATAACGTTCTACATTTTTATTGATAAAACAATAGATTATCACTTCTCTTTATTTCTCCTTCATCAACCTCTTATTTTGCTTCCTAGTTCCTAAATTTTTCCTATTTTAAAGCTTTCTGGCGTTTCAATTTCTCTTTTGCTTTTTGATCTTTAGACCTTTTTCATTTTTCTCTATAATGTCCCCATTTTCCAACTCGCCAAAATAATAGTAATGTATTTAATTATTTTAATTATTTAATGTTGTTTGGCAAAAAGTGCAATTATTAAGGTGATATTAAATAATTATATTAATAAGGTTATAAAGTGACATTGGGGAATAATTAAAGGATATATTAGTAAAGTCACTTTATAATAATGACATTGGGGAATAATTAAAGGATATATTAGTAAAATCACTTTATAATAATCTGCTAAGTGATTTTGGCGGGAAAACCTTGAAAGGCAAAAAGGCATTATAAAAGGACTTGAGAGCTCATTCTTTCATTATGCTGGATTATTTTATTGGCTTGGTATTTTGGTGGAGCTCTTTGGAGTCCGAAACCCTAGGTGGGAATTCATACAAATTCCAGTTTCGGTGATGAAAGATTCCTCCCTACCTAGCGAGTGGCAGATTCATTCAGGATTCGTGTTTGTGCTACAAAGATTGGATCAATCGATTTGCAGAAATTTGTGAGTCTTCTCTGACGACAAATTCCCAGGGTTGTATTGATTGAAGATATCTGGTATCTGCAGTACTTGAAGTTTGAGGGTTTGATGCAATTTGGTGGGTATTGTCAATGGTGTTCCCAACCACCATTTTCAGAGGTTGTTTATTATTATTTCATTGTTGAATGTTGACTTCAACAGAATACTGTGATATCTTTATTCCTGGAAATGTATAAGGAGATTTGATTGGGTCGATGGTGTATTTCTGTTATTCCTGAGTGTTTATCAGCAATGATTGTGGTAGGATGTGGCTCTGAGGAGGAAGTGTGTCTTTCCTGAACCTAGGCGCTTAGCCTTAACACCATTTCAAGTAAAGTCGTTATTTTGGAGAATTATGAGTTTCTAACGAGGGCGTGTTCATCATCTGAGGGAGGCGAGTCATATGTGCAGCTCCTGTGCACTTCGTACCAGTCCTAAGCCATTTACTTGGAGGCGTTTCAATCAATCAGACCTGTACGTAGCCTTCTGGGATAGCACTCAGCTCTTATTCATGCGTGGAGCTTCACTCAATAGCTACGTAGGAGTTTATAGAGGGTTCATGCCTGGGAAAGGTCGCGCCAATCAGTTCTGAAGGAAGACGTGCTGTTGTAAGGGTGTTCTGAGCAGTTTGTAGCCAGCCACAGGCCACTATTCGCCCTTGGCATCTTCATTTCCAGGTCTGAGTTCATTATCAGACATTCTGAAGGTTTTGTAGATGCACAGTTTGTAAACTTCCATTGAATATCAATAATCAAATGTATGCCATCTGATTTAGAGTGAAATGTCTAAAAGTATTATGTTATAGTTCAGTCCTGAGCATTTGTATTCTCTGATCAGTTTGTATTATTGTTCTGAGTTTGTGTGTAAGGCAGCGACTGTATTTCTGCTATTGTATCTTTTATGACAGTCATAGCATCTGAATATTAACTCTGTTAGTCAAACCAAATACTTAAACCAAATGAGTGAACCTTACTTACTAATCCGTTTGGCCCAGTGAACAATGATGAGAGGAATTAGTTAGGTAATGAGTGGTTAAATTTTTGAGCCTCAATAATTTATTGGTAACAATCACCTTCAATGGGCATTGTGTGGAGTTAATTGCATTATTAAATTGGTTGTTGATTAGATATTATGGAAAGTCAAATTGATTTGGTAGTCCTTGTTATGTGTAATATCATCAACCATATGATCTTTGCATCCCAAAAGCTCATTAAAGAAATTACTAATGTTTTGTTGCAAGCAGGCATTGATTAATTTCAACTCCACTTTCTAAACTCATTTTAATCTAGCTTATAGCCTTATTTTAATTAAATTAAAGGAGAAAACAAATATATGTCTTCTCAAACCAATGTTTATTTAAATCCCTTTGCAAATAAAAATAAACTTAACAATGTGTTCATCAAATCTTAAAATTTATGTCTTTAATATTTTGAAAAAGCCATTGATTCTTCTCCATGTAGCCTACAATGTATTATCAAATCTTAAGACTTACGTCTTTAATACTTTGACAAAGCCATTAGTTCTTCTCTATACACCCTAGGATGTATAGAGTGGAATCAGTAATATACAAAATTGCAAGTATTTGACTAACTCTAATAGGTGGAGGATCTCACCCACAAGCTGAGTTTCCTTGAAAAACCATAGAAATCTCAAAATAAACTTGGCATATCCTTTGTACGAACTCATGTACTACCAAGAAAATGCAATTGCTGCCCTTAAGGAATATAAGCATGAAGGCCCTTAGGGAATATATCTTTACTGCATATGTAGCAACTCTCTTATGCATTAAGACCTTTTCTCACAAAAAATGACTTCCCCTTACTACAAGGATAACAAAATAAAAAAATCCCCAGTAAAATATCAAAGAGAAATTGACAACATAATTGGCCCATATGTAGCCAGTCCAAGGGAAACTTTACAGAAGAGATCAAACTAGAAAATAAATCAAGAATTAAGGAAAAATACATGTTTCTCCCTACTGTCTTTAGTTTTTATGAAATATTCCAAATCCAATAATGCCATGGCAGGGGATAAGTTCAAACCTTTGATAATGATCTGAAGAAATAATTCGCTAGGATTGGTACAAGCAACCAATATTGTGTTCAAACTCTGCTTTCTGGCATAAACATAAAAAAGTAAAACCATTTATTCACAAAATATATCAGAAAATCATTTAGAAAAAGTACTACTCAACAATATTTAATCAACATGGGATGGAAGTTTCCAAGACAAATGAGAATAAGAAATGCCTCATCAAAATTTAACACACCCAATAACAATGACTGGTGCAAACAGTTATAAATTTATATTTGCATTCTGCATTCTGGCACAGGTGTCTACCACTAAAGGCCTAGAACATGTGAAAAGAAAATAAATGTTCAAGGTATTGCAGCTGAAGACAGTTATTGAGCAATGGAATGCACAGTACAGTGTTATCTCCTGAAATCACAATCTAGCAGTAGTGGTAATATTTTACAGAAGAAATTTAGAAAAAGCTAGAAGGAGGCCTGACCTTATCATTTTTCTGGTGAAGCAACTTCATGAAAAACCAATCACGACTACTATAAAGCATCATGCAACTCTGCTGCAAACAAAAACCTTTGAATTCTTGTAATTGGATAAACTTCTTAGTCACTGCCCTGAAAGTTTACCTATTAAATGCAAAAAAATATTCCTTTAATATAGATCCCTATGATGAAACATGAATAGACCATACTTAATGCAAATCCAAAGATAATACATAATGACGTCCTAAAACTCAATATTAATTGTGTTAAAAAAATTAGTTATTTTGATGGTAAGCATTTGTCAGCATAAAAGAAAAGATAAAAAAACTAGAATCTTAAGCATTCACAAGATCATGCTCCCTTGTAATGCTTAAGGACACTAATTATTATTAGTTGCTCATCCTAATTTTATGAAAGCATTAACCTCAGAAAATTCATATTGAATCTACGAACCCTTTATAACAACATATTACAGATAAGCAAAACATGCCTAACTGCAAGATCCAAGTCATGCAAGGTCAGCATCACCTGCTAGAGGAAAACATTTAATTTTGGGATTTAATTTAAGTATTGGTGATATTTTGAAATGATAAGTGTATAATTGGTGCATTATCATTCATAAAATATTAAAACAATAATTATGTATCTGAATAAAGAATGATAGAAAATATTTAGTAAAAAATAGAAATGCTCAAATACAAATGACTAAACATTACAGAATAACAAGTGCATCTTATATGGTACTATTTTAGTAGTGCCCCTCCCTGTTGCAGCTTGTTGATGTGAGATCGGTGTCTCAGCTTCATCGTTTCCTCATGATTTTTGTTATGATTGTATTCTTGCTCTGAATGGTGTGTATCAACCACCACATGTTCGAGATGAGGTTCCTCAACATGTCGGTTGTTGGCATTTTGTATGTTTATATGCCTAGCTTATTGGTATGCTTCAGTTCAATGATGTGCATTATGTATGCAGATATTAAATGTGAACCTGATTATTGATGTTCAAATGAACGATTTATATAATGGATGCTACTTTTAAGTTTTATGTTTTGTGCTATTGTACCCCATTGAGTGATTATGTTGTGCTTCGGCTATACATATTGAGCAAGTACGCTTGACATGTGTTGAGTGGTTATAGGTACAGGGTTATTTCTCCACCTAGCTACATGTGTTTGAGTTATTCCCCAACGGTGGTTATTTCGGAGATGTCACATTGGGCCTCCCTATCTATTCCCTGATCATACTTGAATCAAGTATAGTATGTGTCATATTTGACCAGTATTGACCCAGATCTGAAATGGGAGTTATTCTGAAGTCCTTATATGTCGTTAATAACCAATAATTGTCTGATTTAATTGATGATTTAAATTATGTGTTTTTCGTAAATGAAATGTTAGGAATTTAAATGGTTTCTTATATTGGTTATTGAAATATTTTCCATGTTTCAGGAAAGGAGAAAGGAAAAATAGAATTAAAAATTTAAAATAGAAATGAAGTTATTATTTAAATAATTTGTA
>VDFB02312229.1:0-30082 GCA_007258455.2 Sequoia sempervirens | reverse complement strand
ATATCTTACATGCATGTGTGTCCTTTGTGCTTATGTTGGTTTTCCATGAGATCTTGGATCCTGGGGGCATAATCCTCCTCCTAGATCTTTGTCATCCTATCTCATTAATATTTGTGCATTTAGACCCCTCTTGACGCATGTTTGTCTATTTTAGTGTGATTTTGAGCGTAAGTTCATACTCATTAAAGTGGGGGCTAAATGTAGTGTAAAAAAGTGTATACCCTTTACAATTTCACACTATTGGGTCCCTTAATTTATTAGACTTAATTAAGCTCCTAATTTTCCAAATTATGCATTCCAAAGCCTTATTTTTACCATTTTCTGAAATGAGAGTCAACATTAAATAAATGCGATCAATAATTTAATCACCATGGAATATGAGTGCCCTAGATTTATAGGCCAGGACCCATTTTCCAATGGGAAAATAGGTCCCCTTTAAGTGCCAAGACCCATTTAAAAATATGTTTTTGGCGACATTTTAATGATTCAAATTCAATTTGCAATTGTTGACTTTTGGAATCTAATTTTTGAGAAAGTAGATAAACACCTATAAATACATAGTCTTTCTATCATTTGAAATCTAAGTGGCATTATCAAGATTTCATATGAGAAAATATTATTGTCAAGAGCATTCAAGAGCATATTTATTGATCATTTATTGTAGCAATCAATATCCTAACATCATGCTCAAGTTTATGTGTATTCATGTCATCTTGTGAAGGCTACTATGCATTGTTGATCCTAAAGCATCCAAGAATTTCAAGTATCCAAACCCATCAAGAAAAGAAAGATCAAGTTCCTTGGAGATATGTGTTTGTCTTTAGTCCTTCAAGGAAACAATCAAAGGATGGTGAGTTGTAGCAAGCACTATTCATTCATCATTTCCTTCTCCTTTGTCATTATCTTTCTATCAAGATTTAATTACCAAACTTGGGGTTTGACCTTGAGGCAAACCCCCATACAAACAAAACATTTTTTCCTCTTTGTGTATGTGCAAATTATAGGTTGATGAAGAATTAAAGATCTTGAAAGAAGCAATTTACATTGTTGCAATTGAGTTTTCATCATTGTTGTCAAGCCACATAAACTAAGTTACAAAATTTATTTTTGACTTCCTGATAATGGGCCCTGTGCCAAATAGAAGCCAAGATCCAGCATCATAGGACTATCAAAAGTTATTTTGGAGCCCTAGACTGAGACCGATTTTCCCAGGGGAAAATGAGTACCTTTGTAGCTCTCAAAACAAGTTTCTAGGGATAGGTACATGTGTTCAGACCCTTCTTAGATCTTCTTGCAAACTATCATTTATGTTTTTGTACATTTGGGAATCTGCATTTTAAGTATTAGGTCTTATTATTCATTTGGTTTAAGTTTTTCAAATCATTTCAGTTTGGTTTCAGATCTTTCCTATTGTCCTAAGGAACTAAGATCCAGGTCTAATTGACTCACCATTGAGTTTTAAAGTTAATCTCTACACCTTGTGATCTCTTTCCAAATGAAATCCCTAGGAAAAGGCCACTAGTAAGATTCCACAGGTTTTATAATCACACATAAAACTTTGGGGATCACTTTCCCTTTGTTTCACCAATACAAGGGTATCACCCCATAAATGGACCCTAGATTCACCCCTAGAATTCTTATATTCCTCTCTCAAGTCTAATTTTTTCCCCTAATCCTCTGAATCTTTTGTAATAGTTAAGGCATGTATGTTTGAGAAATTCCATGACATATTTAAATGGTTTTTATTGATTCAACAATGCCACATTAACATTAATTATTTAGGTGGTCCTCCATATTTTTCTTTTAAAAAAATACCACATTAACATTTATTATATATCTAGATTCCATCAAGAATGTATAATGGCTTGATCTTACATGAGTATAGTATGGACAAAGTGTATATGATGTAGTGTATACTAATATATTATCTTGTTCTAATGCAAGGAGGCCAATTAAACTCACAATATTCTCCAAAAGGGTTGTGTGCATTTTCATAGCAAAATAATTTTACTAATTTTATAATAGTTTCAAGAGGGAAATGATAGTATCTAAGACGCTTCTAGTACCAAATAGAGTTATGATAAGTGTTAGATAATTCCAATATCAAGAGCATGAAACAAATTCCATAAGTGAATAAAATATGGATAATAGTATGTCAAACAAATATAAAATGAAGAGTATGTAAATACAATGATCAAGCCTTGCTTATATAGGCAAGGATGAGGATGTGAGAAGGTATGAGTGAAACTCTGGCTACCCCTCTAAATATCGAACACTTGTGAGCTCACTTGACAAGTGGATGAGCAAGTGGCAAGTGTACATGCAATAGGAGTGTCAAGTCATGGGACACATGTCTCAATGCTATGAAGTGAGACAAAAGAAAAATAAACATAAGTAAACTTAAGCTAGGTGTGAATAGGTCAAGCATAGAAAGGTGATTAGCTAACTATGTATGATAATGACTCTATTAACACTAACACCTAGGGCATTAAGTGCAACTTAGGGAGTAATGTGTGAGTCCTGGCTACTAGGCCATGTTAGGTACTCATGTATAAATATCTCATAATGTAGAGTAAAGGAGAAAAATCCTAGTGGGAAATAAAAACCCCTCTAAAAGAGAAATAATGCAATGAATAGTATGTACAAGTGAAGAATACATGATAGATGGAGAATTCATTATAACCCCCCAAGGACTACTTCTAGCAAAAAATTACAATGAATGTTCTCCCCATAGGAGAGAAAATAGAGAAGGTCATGTGACCCTCCCAAAAAATGTGAAGTGATTAACTTCATGTGAGGGAATGCTTCCTCCCAAAACTGATAGTAGAAGAGAAATCATGCAGCCTCCCCTTAAAATGATTCTTGTAGTGTTGGTAGATGCTCGACACTGGATGATGAAGATGATCCATGAATACTGAACAACATCTCTCCCCTTTGGAAGAAAAAACACCACAAATGTGTGCAAGATGACTTCTTGTTCCAAATAGGAATATGTAGAAAATATGATGAATGTTTTTGAATTTTGCACATAATCCAAAGACTGAAATGAGGCCAATGATGCTCAAATATATCCAAGCCAATATTGATGTGTGATGGATGCTAATAAGATAGATCAGGTACCATATAATATTTTGGAACATAGACCATTGATGTATGGTTATGTTTGGACTGATGTGAATTTGATACTACTGTATATGATGATAGCTAAGTTGGATAAGTCAACTCATGAATGTCTACACATTTTGTCACAATAGAAGCTGATGTGGGTGAGGTAAGAAAAATATCCAAAGATGTTAATGGTGATGCAACCTCATCAAATAGAAGACTAATGTCCTCAATAGTGTCATCCAAATCTGCAAGGTGGGATTCTATAAATAAAGATATTATGTCTAATAGATATGCATCCCAATGTGGTGGATCTAGAATAACAATAGAAACAACCTGATACAAAGAATCTATGGAGCTCATATAAATGAGTCAACACTAGATTCAGATGTAGTAAAAGACGATATGGGAGATGATATATCAATACAAGTCATTAGATTACATTTTTCATCCCCAAATGATGATGTCTCACAAGATGTTTGAGTGAGACTAGGTGGTGTTTTTGCATGTGTTGGAACTAGAGGACTAGGTCAGGCAATACCATGACTAAGAAGAATTTTCTCCAATTCCCTAGTTCGATGAAACTAATATTCTTTTTTTGTATGTCTTTTCTTTCCACAATATCTATATTTGATTTTCTATTTATTGGGAGGATTATGAAGAATACTCAAATGTAAATGATTTAGTGTGAGAGACATGATCACATGAACCAAAAAATTGAAAAATAGAAACACCTAGATTTTCCCCCTTGATTTAGAGAGCCCCCCAAAATTATTAGTGTTGATTGTAGCCCCTAAGAATAATGTGCAAGAAATTTTTATAAGTTGTGAAGATCGGATGCCAAAATCTTTTGTTTATAACTCATAAATATTTTTTATAATTTTGTGAAAAAATGGCAACCTAGAACTTAATTTTACATGCAAAATTAGATTCATTGTGAAATTTTGATAGAAATAAAAAAAAGTTGCAAAATTTTGATAACTGAGGTGAAAGTTATGCCCCATCGAAATTATCTTATAATGTTGACTTTAGAGGATTAAAAAAAATTAAAACAACACAATTTCTAGAATGTTTCAATACTAATTTATTTGTTATGGGAATAACTTTCCAATGATTATTCATAATTGAAAAATCAACCCCCCATTTTCAAGTTATGGAAAAATGAAAAAAAAAAACCCTTAGAAGCTCTATTATAAACAAATGGTTAAACTTTACAGCTAATGATGAAACTAAATATGGTGAATTTGTTAAACCACAATTACAATAAGCTGTTAGCTACTACTAGGAGAGAAAAACTAAGGAAAAATAAGTCAAATGGGTCATATGCCATTTGAAGAAAAGCAAACTCCTATTTTACTTGTCCAATGGCATGTATATTTAAAGTATCATTTCTGCTAAGTGGTGGCATAAATCTCCTCCTACATGCGCCTTCTTTGATCGAGTATGGGAGAATATTTCAAGAGTCTATGTGGGGGCCTTTATGCCATACAAGTATTACAAAGAGAGTCATTAAAGAACAAAAATGTGAGTCACTTTGTCATGATCTAGGCATGTGAAGGGGTTGTTGGAAGACTTGGAGGCAGAGATCTTCAACAAAAATAACATACACCCACCTCTAATTCCTTACATAGCCTTCACATATCCTCAATAGGTGTCTTTTACTTGGTCAAGTCCTTCACACTAGATGAAAAGGCATGGCAAAAAAGTTTGAGTTAGCAAATTGTAACAAGTATTTTTCCAGCACGGCCTGCAACATTTCTTAGTTTGCAAATTTTTAATTGCATTCTTTCTGTGCAAGTCACATTGGATTATGAGGGACTGGAATGCTAAGAGTTGGTCGATGCATAGAGTCTCATTTTGTCTTGGTGCATAGTAAGAGAGGCCATGTGGGGCTGGGTGCGTGTGGAGGGCTCTTACCATTGCTTGAAAGAAAACAAAAAAATGCCTACCTTTAAGTTCTTAAAGCATGTTGATTTACTTGTGAAGTCTGCAGATCACAGAGGGAGTTGGGTGCTAAAAAGTGCAGATCACAAAGGAAATTGGGTGCTGAAAAGTATAGATCACAGAGGGAGTCTATGACCGAGTGCAGCTATTGAAGTCTCTGTGTGTGAAGACTTTTCAAAACTTAAGGCTGATTATGGAGGTCATGATGCAAATGGAGAGCTACAATTGTAAAGACGCATTCACATGTTGTGACTTCCTTCTTCTTGCACTATGGATGATATGTGTAGGTCTGTAAGTGCAAAATAAAAAGGCACCAACTTGAGATATTGTGTGTTTCCTTTGAAGTTCTTGAACTTTTGGTGGCAATCATAGGTCAAACAGGCTTTTTTATATTGTTTGCAACTGCAACAAATGAGGGATCTTTGCTTGCAATGCTTCTAACCTCCGTTGGCAGATTGATGGAGCCCTGTGTGGAGATCGACCTCACAGTGGTTGCAGGTTGATTGAGGTGAATAGAGACTGCGTATGAGGATCTCTGTTAAACCTTGTAAATAATAATCCCTGCAAATAGGTTGTTGAGGGCCACAAATCAACTGCAACATTTCTTCCAACAATAGGTCGAATAGGCCAAAATTTTGCACAATAGGCCAAAATGGCTAAATCTCTATAGAATGCAGATATCTACCCTAGCGAGCATATTAGTAGAGGGGAAAATGGTCCTCTACTAAAATAATTTTCATTTTTTTACCTTTTCAAAAATAGGCATAATGGTCAAAAAAAGTGCAAAAAATGAAAATTACTGAAATTGACGAAACAAAAGGTATTTTTCATTTCCCAAGCCTTTTGAACACAATGGTGCTATTCATTTGGCTCTATGGCGCTCCATTGATAGGGCTATGTGTGGGAATCACCTTGATGTAGGAAGGAACATGCTCTTATGGCTCTGATACATGTTGGAGAATGCCAAGATCAAGAACATGAAACAACTTCCACAAGTGAATAAAATATGCATAATAGTAAGCCTATTAAATATAAAATGAAGAGTATGTAAATACAATGTTCAAGCCTTGCTTATATAGCCAAGGATGTGAGAAGGTAGGAGCGAAACTCTAACTACCCCTCCAAAGATGAAACTCTTGTGAGCTCACTTGATAAGTGGGTGAGCAAGTGGCAAGTGTACATGCAATAGGTGTTTCAATTTGTGAGGACACATGCCTCAATTCTGTGAGACAAAAGAAAAAGCAACCTAAGTAAACTTAAGTTAGGTGTGAATAGGTCAATCCTAGAAAGATGATTAGCTAACTAGGTATGATAATGAATTTATTTACAATATTTACAATAATCTCACATATATCTTCATAATTTTAAATTTGAGTTTTTCATTGGCCTCATATATTTGTTGGCAATATGTATTGTCATTGATATCAACTCAATATGTTTTGTCATTGATGCCAACTTGTGGTCATTGTTTGTATAGAAGTTGAAGAGGTTGAGAAATGTTTAGAGATAGTTTGATTTATGAAGATGGTACAGCGGAAGATTTGAGGGAGATGGTTTTAGGATCAACTTGTTTGGAACAATTCAGTTCAAAAGGCCTACCAAATACATAAGATAATGTAAATGCATGATGCTTAATAAATTGAGGTTTTGTTCATACTTGTATGATTGAGAGAAGTTGTTTAAGGATTAAATTGTATGTATTCATATGTTTGGGTATCTATATATTGGTTTGCATTCCTCTGTATTGCATGATATGGTTGTGTGGTTCTAGAGTTAATTTTTTTAGTCAACAAAGAGGTTATTCCTAGAGTTTCATGTCATAAACATTTCTACTACAAGAGTTAGAAGTAACAACTCTCCAAGTTGCAGAATAATAGAGTTAAGTATCTCAAATGTTCTCTAGATTCCTCTACATTCCTCTAAAGTGATAAATATGGTTGTGTGGATTGGGGGATATGTCTAGAGAGGTGTATGAGTTCATCCATATGTGTTTAATTTTTTTTTGTGAACTGTAGTATAATAGCTTAAGTGTTGATGTGTCATCGTTAATATGGAATGCTCAATTCCTATATATTTTGTGGGTTTCTCCAATTGCGCCAATATATGATGATCATATTCTTCAAGAGAAGGTTGTAAGGATGTTGTTGATTACCTGCATTATTCACATATTGGTTTGCATTATGTTTTTGGTTTCTCCCCAATGGTGTAAAGATAAATTGTTGGCAGTTTTGATGATGTTTGGGTCGACAATCTGGTTTCCTTCATTTGTGGTTGATCTTGATTAATTATTTTTTCTTTTGAGAATGTATTGTGATGTTTTTTGGCCTAGTCATGCCTTGAGTTGGTCTGCAACTCAATTTGCTTAATGGTGCAACAATTTTGGTGTGTTCAACAATTGGTATCAGAGCCAAGTGCCTTTGAGAAGCCTAATAGCTGAGGTAGATCCTGCACTTGAACACATGGGATATGAATCAATGATCAATGATATGTTCTCTCCAGAATTAGCTCTAGAATTAATGGAACCTGAAGGTTGGGACATCAATACAGATGATTGTGAAGTAAATTTTGAAGAACTTCGATCTACTCTTGAAGATTGGATGAAGTAAAAACACTAAATATGAAATATGAGTGCATGCCTAAAAAGTCGAAGATCATTGTCAAATTGAAGGCACAAGCTAGAGAATCAAAAGAAGAAATTGGAAAATTGAAAACTCAAATGGAAGGAGGCAAAGGATGTGAGACTAAACTCAAGGAGGAAAAATATGCGATCTTTAACTTGAGAATTAAAATTGAAGAAGGCAAGACGATTGAGGATTGCTTGAATACCAATCTCAATGATAAAGTAGTTGAATGTTCAAAGCTTGAGGAAGAGATTGTCACTTTGAGAAAAGAATTGAAGAAAGAAAAATAACAAATTGACAAAGGTTTAAAACTAAAAGGAGGTTTGGAAATTCTTAATGATTTGATTAACTCTCAAAATCCATCAAAAGAAAAATCTAGTCTTGGTTTTGAAAAAGGGAAAAGTCCTAAAACTAGTACATCTGCAAACTTATATGATAACTTCAAAGTAGAAGGAAAGTTTGAAAGAAAGGAGAATAAAGCTTGTACTAAAGATTCTAAGAAGAATTCCTCTAGAGATGCAAAGAAAAATCAAGCTAGCAAGAAAAAAGGTGGACTCATTCATGTCAAAGAAGATTCAAAGGTCCTCCACCTGCAATAGAGCGTGCTCCTACCAAGTTTAATCAATCTTTTCAAGGTTATTGTTTTTCTTACAATAAATCTGGGCATAACCTATTGTTGATTGTAGATCTAGACAAATAAGGAATGATAACATGGGCAGAAGATCATTTGTGCCTTAAAGATACAATGATGTTTCATTTTGAATGGATATTGCTAAGCATGCAACAATTTTGGTCATAAGGCTACTAAATGCAAAACTAAGGTGAAGAGGAACAATTTTGTTTCAAAACTCAACATTGTGTGCTACAAATACAATAAGGTTGGACATAAGGCTAAATTTTGTAGATGTGGTTCTATGAAGCCACTTGTTTAGAACCGAAAGAAGGATGAAATGCTAAATCAACAAAAGAAGGGTAATGAAAAGGTTTAGAAGGAAAAACAAGTTCACGAAAAATGAGAAGGATGATTCTACACTTGTGCATTCTACACAAGATCCTAAGACAAACTGAGATAGAGCATTATCTCAAGGGGAGATTTCATTTACAAATGCTTTTAGCCCCCTAAAAAGGACAAGATGCTAAAGATTTCAACATGGAAGAAGAATTGGTTCATTTCTTTTGAGCAATACTGTTGAGCAAGAATGAACCTTTTGATGAAGGTTCCAAAGCAATTAGATGTTTTAAAGAGGTATGTTGAGCTTAAATGTATCCCTGTGATGTCACATAGATTAAATTGGTATATATTTTACCTAACATGTATAAATGCATTTATGGTAAAAAGTTAGGGCATTTGAAAGGATTTTTATGTGGTTTTTGAATCCTTTGATCTTATTTACAATCAAGAGCATTTGTGGTTGGAGCAAAGAAGTGAGAAAACATTTTCAAGCTATTTGTGTGAAACCCTAGTTGTGGTGTTTTTTAAAGGAATTCAAATGGCAACACCTTAGGTGATTGATGTGTTGGAGAAACCCAAGTCCAAATATAAGAAGTTCCCATTCAAGGCGATGGAAGTTGACAAAGATGGCACATTCTCAAAAGTTCCAGCAAATGTGTACTATAAAGATATAAGGATCTATATCCATGCCCATTTGAATGAGATTGGCCATACCTCATCCTATGAAGTGGTTTGGCATGAGTTGTTGAATGAGAATGGAGTACACAAGCCAAAGTATGCAAATATTGTTGTGAAAGGGTTAAACATTTGGAAATATTTTCTAAACTTCTGTGAATGCAAGGAATGAGAATTATCTTTAGCCACATTTATGAAAATTTCATTTGGCTTGACAAACCCTACATGATAACTAAGGAATCAATTAGGGTAGTAATTGGTCTTTGTTCCACCAAACCAATCCCAATGTTAAATTCAATCAAGAATGAAAAGGTTATGGATCTTACTAGTGCTAATTTTGACAAGAGAACCCCAATTTATGAAGGATATCATAGACCATGGTGCCTGGTATGCATCAATGGGTATTGCATAAAAAAATTATTTCACAAACAGAGAAGGGTCTACCACCGCCATTGCAATTCACACAACATATCAGATGGTGAAGGAAGGAGCTAGCTTTGAATTTTGTGAGCAATTGAGAGAGCAACTGATAGAGAACTTGAAGAGAACAAAATAAACTGGTTAAAGTTTTAGGTTTGGTTCTTTTATCGTTTTTTTCTCATTCTTCCTTTTTAGTGAGTTACCTCATTTTAAGGGCATGATTTGGGATAAGTTCACTCTAGTAGGGTGATCCCACAATAATGGTTTACAATTTTTGGCCAAACTAGACATTGAACTGATTTTTTCTAACTAAATCTTCACTTTCAGACACCTATAGCAGCTAAACCGTGAGGAATTTGAAGATGATGCAAACTAGTGATTTGTGACATTTTGTTAGATTCTAAATATATTTTTTTCAAAATTTTTGGAATCAAATTGTACTTCTTTTTCCATCTCCTTCGAAAACTAGTTTTTTTCAGTAAACACCATTTTTAGGGAGTGATGCTCACCGTATAACACATAAATTTTTTTTCATGAAGGATAAAATTCTATTTTTTTCGAATTTAGATTTGTAACTACGATATCTAGTGCTTCCAATTGGTTTCATAGTGTTTTATTGAATATTTTTTCCTTAATCAAGTTTTGAAGTCAAACCAATTACAATTCAGACATAAGCAGACTGTATAACACAACTTTTTTTGTATGTATTGAAATTCTTTTCTTTTTTTTTGTTGGATCAAGGACTTCAATATCTAGTGCACTCATATTTTTAATTTTTTATTCTTGATAATCTTCTATTTTTCCACATGTGCAAAACAAAGAGCTTGATTTTCGGTGAAAAACCTACATTCACAAGAAATAAAAAATAAATATAATAATCAAATTAAAATTATACTCTTTTGGAAGCTTATAATAAGGACTACATACTTACAAAAAAATAAAATTAAATGAATTCATTTGATCCCCCAAAAGGTAAATCAAAAGTGATTTTTTATCAGCATTTTGATAGGTGTAAAGGAGACTCCATTATAGGTACAATTTAAAACTAGCGGGGTTCTATCCAAGGGGACTTGGTCTAAGGTGGTTTGATCAAACCCTCTTCAATTGGAATCCTTTAAATGGAACTTTTCAAGGCTTAAATCATTATATTTTCTAAAAATATGTGATTTTAGCAAAATTCAGGATCTCCCAGAAAGTGTAAACCACTATTGTATCAGCACCCGGTAGCAACACAAATCAAACAACATATGGGAAGTTCTTAGAACAAGCAAGCATACACTACTTTCTATTGAGGATTTGTCAAGAATTTGTAAACTAAGATGCAAAGCATATATAGAATACCATCAAACTTGGTCTAAAAGTATGAAAACGATGTAGCATTCATGGTAAACAAAGATCATTGCTATATGGAGGTTGCAGAGCCTTAGACCTCATGAATTTATGAATTTCTAGGTTATGAGGTTGAACTGGAGTATGTACAAGGCTATGCTAATATTATGCTATCAAAGCTAAAAGATCCTAAGGCAAAAAGGTTTGGAACATATAGAGAAATCATGGATAAGATGATTCAAAAACAAATAGAGGAAATAAGTGAGAAGAGGGTGGACATCTAAATTGGTGTCACCTACCTCTAATCAGACTCTGGTGAATATCCCCTCTGACCAAAAAGAACATGTTGTAGAAACATTACCTAGGAGTTCTAGAAGATCTTCTTCAATTTTTGCATATGCTTTGCATCCCTCCAAATCAACTCAATCATTTGGTGAAAGAATCTAAAAGTGCATTTGTTACTCCACTATAGAAGAAAAACACAAATGTTGTGCAACCAAGGAACAATAAAAAGGAAAAGAGAAATAAGTTTGATGAGGAAGAACTAGAAGAGGATGACGAAACTAAAATTAAAGACATATCCTTGCATAAGAAAAAAGGAAAGAAGATTGAAAAAGGGAGCTAATAAAACCCCTCTGGTAATACACGATCCTCTTGATTTTGATGCAATTTTTAATGGAATTGTCAAATATGGTCTATTGAATGACACAATGGAGTTGTATCTAGTTGTTCCTCTAGAAGATAAGAAGCAAATAGAAAGGGTTGTCATTAAATATATACTAAATCAGAACATTCCCTTTAGTGACATTGTTGACAAAGCTTTGGATAGCCTTTCTAAGGCTTTGAGGCAAAGAAGAGAAGAACCAATCAAGGATGATGAAGAACTTAAACTATGAGCAATTGACAAGGCTAAGATCTCCATCTCTCAGGAAAAAAAAAATAGTTTGGAGATAAGCCAAGGAGCTCCACACCAAAAGAATAGATCTCCTAATGAGCATTGATGAGGATTTCAAAAATAAGATTTAGAGTGAAACTGAAGATGCCGGATAAAGAAAATCATTGATGAAATGCAAAGTGAAGTGAATACATAGGGGCCTCCAAAAATACATGACAATGATGTTGAAATAAATGTACAAGAGCCTCTAGATGAGCAAGAAACTAAAAATATGCCTCCTCTGGATAATACAAATGTGCAAGATATATTTGGTTAGCAAGGTGTACAAGGATACTCTAGACAACAAGAAGGAGAAGATATCTCTGGTATGCATGATGAACATGAAGTCTCTGATATTGAGATAGAAAAGGAAAGGAGAAATAATAGGAGAAAGAGAAGGAGAATGATGAGATGAAGAAAGAGGAAAATCCCGAGAAAGCTTAGGATGCAATAGAGAAGACAATTGAGAAGCAATATGCTTTTGTAAATATAGGTCAAGATTCTTCATCTTCAGATTCCTTTAAGGACCTATTGACCTTCTAGATGTAGTTTCAACCTATGGTGACAGGTGCCCCAACCTCTACAAATTCCTACTCATGAAGGATAATTTGAATTGTCAAATATTTCTCCCCTTCATAAGTTATAGCTTGGTGATATTTTGCATGCTTTTGCAAGGAAGGAGATGCTGCAAGAACATGTGAAGAAGACTAAATTAGTTGATGATGCAATAAAGATTACTCAAGAGGGTTTACCTAAGGTAAACATTGATTCTTCCTTGCCTCTAGAATAAAAGTTTAAACTTGTAATGGATTATTTTAAAGATCACTCCTCTCACATGGAGCAAAAGGTAGAACAAGAGGCCTTAAGGAAGCTAAATGATAAAATAATGGTTGACACTTTTGACCGATGTGCCAATGCACACAACAAATTGCAAGAGAATATGAAGATGTTTAAGGAAATGTGTAGATGAAGTTATCGCCTTATATTAGTTTTATTTGAAATGTCCAAATTCTAACAAGAGCATCAAATACCAGATTGACTCCATTGAGTCATAGATCACACAAATGGCTAGGATATATAATCAATCAAAGGATAAGGGTGGATCAACCAAAGCTCAAATAGAAAATCTTCATATGTAGTTGTCTTTGCTTCGAGATCAAAGAGAACAAATAAATAAACAGTTTGGTCAATTAACGGAAGTAGTCAAATTGAGACTTTCTTCACTTTCTGGGTTGCTTGAAGTAGAAAAGTTTGATAAAAAATGAAGGCTCCAAGCAATGTGGAAGAGGTTGAGGATTTATGCATGTAGTTTGAGTGTCAAAATAATATTCTTACCTTAGCAAAATCAAATTGGGTTGCAAATCTATTGCACCTTAATTTACAAGAACATTCTACCTTCTAAGGGAGTTGCAAAGGTGTAGATAATATAATTTTGTCTTTGTATAGTTTTGTGGAAGATTGTAGTATCTTTTTGTTTTTCTTGAAGATATATAGCTTCATTTTTTGGGGCATCTCCATCTCAGGGGGAGTGTCATTTGTAGAGATCATTCAGTCAGGGGGATTTATCGTATAATTTTTGGTTGTCATATGTGGAATAATATTATGACCTTTTCCCTTGATGTCAAAGGGGGAGAGAGAAGACTTGCAAATAAATGTGTTTCCATCAATGACAAAGGGGGAGATTGTTGGAAATATGTGTTGTCATTGATGTCAACTTGTGGTCATGTTTGTATATAAGTTGAAGAGGTTGCTTGAAATGTTTATAGATATTTTAATTTGTGAAGATGGTACAATGGAAGCTTTGAGAGAGATGGTTTTGAGATTATCCTATTTAGAACAAGTCAATCCAGAAGGCCTACCAGATGCATAAGATGATAGAGGCTTGATCCTTAGTTTATTTCTTTCCCTTAGATTTTGGAGCTTTTGTTTAGTTGCAACCATAGCTTGTAGATTTGAAGGATTCATAGTGCCCATTTGAATGAGTTTTTATTGCTTCTTTGTGAGAGAAACAAAAAAATATGAAAGAGAAGGCATAGTATAGTGTGCATCGAAAGAATTCTTTGTTGCATGCAAATTAGAAACAAACAATGAATATCGAGGACCTAACTTGGATGACACCTAGGACCAATAGTTCATCTTGCTTTTTTATTGCATATTGTTTTTGTTGGAACCTTAAAAAAATAATTTTATGAAGAACACTTGAATTATGGTAGTCTTGTGGATTAATACATATTTTTTCATTCTCTAAGTGATGTCCCCTCAATACATCTTTCTTACAAAACAAATTTTCAAATGTTTTCCATACAACATGAGATATTATGCTAGATTCAGTGTGAAAGAGAAAGTCAATATAAATATACATACACAATGTTCCATAGGCTTCATTATTGTAATTATACCACTTGCACTTTTTAGTTGTTGTAGTAGGTTCATGATCTAAATCCATAGTGACTCAATGCAATCCTAGTTTATTGAGTTTTATTTCCATTGATCGCTTCCATTCATAGAAGTTAAATGGAGTTAGGAATAGGTACATTTTATAGAAAGAGACACAACACAACCCCCTGATTTGATTATTACTGTTTGAAGAACCCCTAGAAAGATGCATAATAAAACCTAACAAGTTTTGTGAAGATTTGAAAAAGGTGAAAAGTAGGGTGAGTTCACCAAATTGGGGTTGATGAACTCAATTAGGTACCTATCTTTCACTATTTTCATTAGGAAATGAGATCTACACAATGAAAGGACTATACACCTTAAGATGAGTCAAGTCAAGGTGTGAATCTACCGATTTCCTTTTTTTGCAAGGACGGGGGTCCTAATCAAACAACACTTTAGGGAGAAAGATTAAAAATAGAAAACTAACTCCAAAATGAAACCTACAAAATGCATCTAATAGATAAAGCTCAATTCTAATGGAACCAAAAATCAAAATGTAGATCTAAGAAAGGGAAAATGATTTGTACCAGTCACCAAAAGTGCTTTTTCAATTCTAACTGAGGACTCATTTTTCCTATTGCAAATGGGTCCTAGTTAGGGCTTTGTAAAATTGGTTTCTGGGTTATGTTCTGCCGTGTTTGCACTCCCAGATCCCTGATTTTCACAATTGAATAGTTGGAAAGAAATATTGTAGGTGAGTTTCCATGAGATTGCAAAAATGATGAAAACAAATGCAACTTTGACAACTTTGCAATTTTTCTCTTCAAGAGATCTTCCACCTAAATCTGCAAACACAAATCAAGAGGGAAAAATGTTTTGTTGTTGGTGAATGGGGGTTTGCCTTGGTCAAACCTCGTTTTGGTAATTAAACCTTGAAATGAAATGAAATAGCATGGAAGGAATGATGAATGAACAAGCCTATGTCACAACTCACCAAACCATTGTTTGAACCTTGGAATGTAGATCTAAAATTTGCATGGAATGACTTCAATGGATGTGGATCTTGATCTTGAAACTTGATTTGAAACAATGCCTTTGAATGCTTGAAAGGATTTTGAACACTACATCAACATATTAGCTCAAATAACATGCATGATGCAAGAATATTTTGACATGATAATAGGATCTTGATTGTTACAATAATCTTCAGTAAATCTACTCTTGAATGCCTTGAAGTTCTCTTGATAATGATCACTTGAGTGCTCTTAGCTTGCTTGAAATCTTCTAGGTGAAACATAGTGAAATGACCTCTTATTTATACACATGTTAACATTAATTCCCAAAATTCAAATAACACAAGCCGACATGTGAATATACATTTGAAATAATTGAAATACTGCCAAAAACATAAGTTAAATTAGGGTCCTAGGTCTAAGTGAGACCCATTCAATCTTGGGTGAATGGGTCCTAGGTCACTTACCTAGGACACACATTGCTCAATGATAAGTGTTATGTCATAGCATTAATGAATGTTGAGTTTTCCTCTTCAGAAATTGTAATTAATTAGGCTTGGATTTGAATTAAAGGGGCCAATTAAGGTAAATTAACTTCAATTAATTAATAAAGCCCTAGATAAGTGTGGAAGTGTAAAAGTACACTTTACAACACCATAAATAAGGCACAATTAAGTCCATTTTATTTAATAGGGCCATAAACTTAATGTGAATATGTAAAATACATATTACAACACTAAATTAAGGTATAATTTAGCTCATTTTATTATCAATAATTCCCAAATTAAGTGTGAAAAAGGGACACTTTTTCCCACACTACAAGATCAAATACCACAATATTTCATTTATAACTAACAGGGATTTAACAATTTAAAAAAAAATGATAATCCAAATATGAAAAATACATGAAAAACCAAATTCCTTGTGAAATCATGATAAGAATAAAAAGTTTTTTTTTTTTGAAAAACAAGATGAAAGTTATGCTATGTTGAAATTCACTTACAATCCCTAATTTTGAAGGCAAAATAGTACCATTTTCAAACCCTCCCAATGCCAAAGTGTAGACAACGAAAGTCTGATTGACTATTTACACTTGAAAATTTGACGAATGAAAAAGGCTCCCTTTTGGAAGCTTATTGATCAAGTTGTTAGCAAATAGTTTGTTGAGAGCTACAAAAGTAAGACTAATATTAATGTGTTAACCGCTAGGAGAAAGAAAATGGATTTGCAACTCGATGTGGATAGCAAGAGGGTGTTGAACTGCTCTTCATGCCTGATGTGGTATAATAAGGAGCGAGAGTCCTAAAAAATGTAAATAAATATGGAGGTCATTAGTGAGCTGGAGGGTTTGACCACAAATATTGGTGACTACTATGTACACCTCTTCCTAAACTCTTCAACACATGCTTTCCAACCACCACAAGACTGCTTCTTGTGTTGAGGAGTGATGGTTGCACCTTTTTGGGTAGAGAGGTTGTGGTCATTGTCTCACAAGATAAATTGAGCCACAAAAGTAGGTAGTCTAGGGCTATGGATGGAAGAGGTGCCTTGGGGAGTTAAGTGTTTCCTAGACTTGATAGAGGTGTTGAACTAGGTAGGTCAATGAGTTTTTCTTAATTCCATAATGGTGGATGCTAAAGTGGATCCTTTTGATTATAAGAAAACCAGGAGTTTACCAAAAAACTACTAATGATTGAACTAAAAATGCCATATTACCCAAATTCATAATACATAATGCAATTGTTTTGAATTTATATGACAATGGTAACAAAAAGGCTATTATGCCCTTAATCACAAGCCAACATCATGGAAACAAAGTAAATCATTACCTAGGAATTGGGTCTACACAGTGGAGCTACTTGGTTCCCAAAGCCAATCGAAACACCAAATAGTAAGCAACAAATGCAGTCTTCTTTTAATTATGCAAACTCAATGAGCAGAGACTGGAGGGTGCTACATTACACTTAGAAATAGATAACAAAGGCCTCTTAAGCCACACACCCAAAAGGAAGTTGCAAATATCAATAAAAAAAGTAGGGTTAATGGTGGAAAGAGAAGTAACCTACAAAATATTTCAACCAAAACAACAAAACAACCTTCTACAGATAATTTTTAACAAATCTTGCCTAATAGGCCAAATGGGACATAAAACCAAGCTAATTTTTTTGAGTAAAATGATGAAATAAACAAAGTGGGAGGGTGTGACTGTGGCCCTTTGCTAATTTTTAATTCTTTTATAAATTTTTTGTACCATATTGTAAAGGAGGGGATTCGTTACCCTAAAGACAAAGGGGTCTCAAGGAGAAAATAGACTTCAATTACCTTAGGGATCAAATCTCAGGTGACAAGATAAATAATGAAGAGTATTTGCACAACTTAATCAAATAAACACTACACTACTAATGACAAGAATGATAAAGTCACGTAATTACATGAACATATCACAAAATCAAAATCTCTAATATATAGAAACAAAAAGTGCATAAATCACAAATTTTACCCTTAGGAGCATTAAGTCTCGGTCAAGTGTGTCGTGGGGATGTTTGCGCCCCTCATTTTTGTCTTTGGTAAAACAAAGAATAAAAGCCTTATATATGAAATGTTCAACTTTTCAAATTTGTACATCTACACACAAACATAACATGAAAAATGTTGGGGGCTATTTCGGGGCTTGCCTTAGTGAAAGCCTCATTTAGTGTTTCCACCTCACAAAAAACTAGATAGATTGAGATAGATAAAAATATGTAAAGTAAAAGATGTGTGATAGAAACAAACCCTACAAAGGAGACATGTGGTAGAAAAAAACCCCGCAAGGGGGAGAACCCCTACCACAAATAAAATAGACGAGATCAAATAGATAATATCAAATAGATGATATAAGAAAGCAAGAGAGCATTACCAATAGCCTGTGGCTCGCCTCTTGGCTTGATAGACATGATAAGATTGTGTGCAAAAGAGCCTGGCTGTTGCTTTGAGATAAATTTGCCATAGCTTTGCTATGGAAGCAAGAGAGAATGCAAAAGATAGAGTATAATGAGAGAAAGAGAAAGATAGAATGAGATCGTGTAAGAATGACTGAGAATGAGAGGGAATAGTGAGGTTTTGTGAGGCTGTATGGGTGGGAGGAGCTGTTACATCTGCATTTCTACCACAACAACATGTGCCATAGGCAAAGGAAGTGAAATGTTCTCATTTGAATCTCAAAAAGTTTGGGATGTTAGCACGTCACAAAGATGTCTGCATGTTGTGCAAGTGTCCTACTAAAAAATTTGCACAAGTAAAGTATTCAGGTTACTAATGCTTCATCATTGTCACCTATGAAGTTGAAATCATGAAGTTTTGACTTATAAATTTTTGTCATAAATGCGGTGGGCTAGATGCATAAGTGTGAAATTTCCATGGGGTGCAATTTTACGATACTACACATACTAATGTGTATGGTACCATATGGATTTGTACGATACAATAGGTATAAGAAATTACAATATTTTTACCAAAATTAATGAAATAAAGGGTATTTTTCCTTTCTCAGGTCTTTTAGACACAATGGTAGTGTTTGTTTGGATCCATGATTCTTTGATGATAGGGATGAGTGCTAGAGTCACCTTGATGCGAGAAGAAACATGCATTCATGGTTATGATACCATATTAGGATTAGCCAAAATCTAAAAGCATGAATTGATAACCTTTCACAAATGAAAATATATGAGTACAATAGTATGTCTATCAATATATAAAGAGTGTGAAAATATACAATGAGAGTCTTGCATATATAAGCAAGGTAGAGGAGGTAGGAAGGTAGGAGTGAAACTCTGACTACCCCTCCAAAGGTGCAACACTTGTGAGCTCACTTGACAAGAGTGTGAACAAGTGTAAAATAGGTGTCTTAAATGATGAGGACACATGTCTTAACCACATGAGGTGAGAATAAAGCATTAAAAAAAATGTAAACTTAAGCTAAGTGTGAATAGGTCAATCTTAGAAAGGTGATATCCTAACTAGATATGTAAAGACATTATTTACACTAACAACCACTACTAGGTAGAGCAATAGGAAAATGAAAGCTAAATCACCTATTATGGGTGGTGGGAAGATGATCTTTAAGGGTGTTAGGGAAGAGGATAAGGAGAATGGTTTGTTTGGAGGTATAGTGAATGCTTGGCATAAGGGTAAATAAAATTTGTTCGATGAAGATGCCATTGTTGATAAATTTAGTCTCTCTGAGGTTGAAGGCATATGCCCCAACCATTCCTAGATACTCCTACCAATTTTTCTTGCTACTCAATTTTGAGGATCAAGGATTTGTCTTCCATCATTGAGTTGTTGGGATACATTTCCAATAGCTTAGAAAAGGAAATTGTTATTCACCATAATATTTTGAAGTGGTTTTTCTTGAACGCTAAAAGATTACAAACTTATATACTTCATCATAGGCTTAACAATAAAAATTCTTAGCCTATTGAAGATACCAATACAAATATGTCACAATGAAACGTTTAGAGGAGATTTGCAAACTAGAAGAAGTGAAGGATAAATAGGATGAAATAATTTTAGTTATTTAGAGGGTGAGATATAGTCTCTCAAGAAGAAACTCAAGAGAGTTATGGACATTATTAGGTCCACTACAAAAAATTGTGCCAACATCATACACATGCTACATGAAGTTTTCAAGTCTTAGTATAATATGATTTAGGAGGGACCTAGTTCAAGGACTTGTATTAGAAAGATGGGTAAGGATAGCGTGTCAGGTGATTAGATTATGGATTTTGTGGATAAGCGTCTCGTATTCTTGAAAGATGAATGTGAAGCAACTATAGTCCTATATTCTTTGCAATCTTGTGCCTTAGGTTATGCACGTTTTATTGCTATTTGTCTTTACTTTGTTGAAGTGTATGTGATAGCATTGTTGTTCCTCTTGACTAGCCTTTCATTAGTTGTCATCTAGGATGGTAGTTTCGTTGTCTCTAGTGTTTTTTTGTAAAAGAGATGGGGTCCTCTTCAAATCCCCTTTTTGTCTTTAATAATAATT
The DNA here is from genome assembly GCA_007258455.2 of Sequoia sempervirens. Lineage (NCBI taxonomy): Eukaryota > Viridiplantae > Streptophyta > Pinopsida > Cupressales > Cupressaceae > Sequoia > Sequoia sempervirens. The sequence goes on along the minus strand of VDFB02312229.1, from coordinate 9,681 downwards.
TTGTTTTTTAAATTTTTTTTCTTTCTAATGACTTTTGTTCATTCTTTCTTTGAAAATGTTCATACTTTGCTCAATTATAAATTTATTACGCCGAAGGTGTGTCCCTATATGAATTTTCCAAGTTCATTTTCTCCTTCAACGGTTGAAATGTAACAAGAGGCCTTGGTTGACAATGAAACAAATCTCAGCCGTCCATCATTTTTTGCCATTTTTTGGCTATTTTTTGTCGTTTTCCAATTGTTTTTCTGGCCGAATCGCAGCCATTCATCATTTTTGTCATTTTTTTTGTTTGCCACTTTTTTGTTGCTTTCCCCGCCACTTTTTCGTTGATTTCCCTGCCGCTCCTCCATCTCTAATTTGGTGAGCTGAGCCTGAAAATAAGGCTTTGACGAGGGTTTTAGAGTATCCCCATATCCCCATGTGAATCCGTGGAATGAGCAACACAAATTACTCAACTATCATTCCTAGGGAATACAGTATATACTAAAGTGGTTTTATTATTATTATTTTTAAATTCATGAGCAAAACAAAACTAAAGTTATTTTTTATCTTTTTCTACATGTTGTATAACTAATCTTAAGCGTAAATTAATTAATTAAACAATATCAATAAATCACTTTAGAATTATATTGAGTTGAGATTGAGAGTAGGTGGTAATAAATGAGTTAATACATGTGCATAAAAAAATAAATATATATAGATTTTAAGTTTGATGTAGAATATTTTGTAATATATGATATTTAATTAAAATGAAAATTATAGCTTAGATCTTAATAATGAGCACATTTAGGTTTTCAAATAAAATGAAAATTATAGCTTAGATCTTAATAATGAGCGCATTTAGGTTTTCGAATAAAATGAAAATTACGGGCAAGATCCTAATGATGAGCACATTTTAAAATTACAGAATCCTTTACCCTACGTAGTTAAGTATAAATTAGCATAATTAATATATAATGTATATTTTATATAATTAAAAATAAATTATAAATAATATAATTATGTTATTTATTATATATCTTATTTTTTAACAAAATTATCAAATACATATATATTAGGTTTAAATTTTTTGGCATCCTTTATTCTACGTAGTTAAGTATAAATTAGCATAAATTATACCCTTAATAACAAGCACGTTTAGGTTTTAACATTACCACATAATTAATTAGTTTTATATAATAAATAATTTGGTTTATAATATATAATGCTATATTATATAACAATATAATAGTTAATACAATAGTTAATACATGAATAATAAATGTAATAGATTAATATAATAATGACATAAATAATACACATTTATATAATAATATAATAGTTAATACATAAAATTTAAAAAATAAATATAATAATATTATTCTATAATTAAAAATAATAATAATATTAAAATCAATTTCTAAATGACCTACCAATTAATCTCATTTACTATACAAATGTGTGCAAAAAATAAACCAATGTTTTCCTAATTGACCTTGCACACCTCTTCGGCCTACCCATTGCACAAGGTGCCATAGCTAGTATTTAAAAATGAGATCAATGCTCGAATGTTCAACTATAAGCTCTTCCTTTATTTAACACTTTTAATATAAACGGAAAATGATGGAAGAGAATATTGTTAAAGCTAATTAATATTAATTTTTTTTTAAATAACTTTTATAGTAAATTGATGTGACAACTAAAGTGATACCAATGTATCTTTGCTCTTCCATTCTATTATGTTAGATTTAATATATTCGTAATAATATGACAAAATCTTAAGGACTATTTGAAATAATAACTAAACCCTTCCTTATACATTAATAGAATTGTTCCAGATATTTTTGATATTTAATTATTAATTAATTATTTCTTAAATATAAATATCCAACAAAAACGTCACGTGGTAGGTAGCAGATAAGAAGCGACTTTAATTTAATACAAATGGAAAAGTGATCGGTAGAGAGTGAAAATGAAAGCTTGTAAACGGTTGGATGATAACTTGACAATTCTTTGAACTTCTAGTTTCTTACAGCTTAAGCATCACTCATACATCCGGTAAAGCATGACCGGACCGGCCAGTCCGGATCCATTGATCGTATCGCCCGGCCTTGTGTCCGACGATCGGTTTGAGGGTACCTGAAAAATTAGACACAGATGGAACTTGCGATTATCGGCAAGGTTCCGTATACAATCTTTTCTGAATATCTTATGGATGGCCTGTGGGCATGCAGGTGTAAAACAAGCAAAGGACTTGCATCGCAGTGAGGACAAAGATTACTGTGGCTCCCAAACCCCCAATTACGTACCAGGGTTTTGAAACATAAGCGTTCCAGAATTCATTCCAAAGAATTTTAAAGTGTATCCTCCATTTTTTACTGTAATATTCATGAATGCTCTTCCTTGTTCCTGCAACGGCAGAGCACTCCGAGAGGGAGGGCGCTTGGAAGGACGAATTCCACAGGCTTGTCAGTTGCCCAGAATTTCGAAGATTACCCACAATAATCTCCATTTCCCTCATGATGACTACGCCCTTCTTGTTATGCATCAGGTCAGACATAAATTGGGCATATTGCGTAAATTTTTTAACTTTGTAACTGGGAGAGCACATTTCGAATGCAATAAGGTTTCTGATAAATACCTCCGATTCAACGTTCAATATGATGAGAGGAAGCGAGAGAACTGAAGTTTTCTTGTCAAATTTTATTTGTTCTATGCCCCCTGCATTAGCCTTGAATTTCACTCCCGCTTTCTTCAGTTTAACGGCAGATGGAAGCTTGAACCTGATGTCTGACGGCTTTGGCCACGAGTTCCATAAATTCTTTTCAGTTTCCGCAACAGAATCTTTCCCAAAACAAGAGAAGTGATACATTTCCAGTATATGACTCCTCTTTGATGACCTGCAGAATATATAAAAATCAAAAGGTCGATATATGTTAGCAAAGACTACTTTTAGTACTAAATCAATCTTGTCTCGGGCTGTTTCCACAGAATTCATCTCCACAGAAAGAACTTGTTCGAGAACGAACAGCGGTATCTGATTCTCCAATTTCATCACATCTTTGATGATTGCAAGGACCGTGCTGTTATCACTTTCTGGGCAGAAAATCGGATGAAAACGTTGGCCAAATCTAGGGTATTCTTTGAGATCTGCAGATTGAAATGGGGCGATGTAGTTTCTAAAGAACTCTACAAGAAAAGCGGCGTCCCGCGCCATCATCCAGCAAAGAGCTTCTCCGCTGCATTCTATCTCCTTGTCGTAGCAATCTCTAATTTGGCGCTCCATGGTCTTAATCTTTTCCACAACATAGAAGAAATTTTTTTCAGGGAATTTTTCCTGAATTTGGCTCGATACCCTGCGCACAGCCTGAGCTTTGTACTTTTCCATCGCTCTGAGCTCTGGTTTACCGAAGTGGTAGGGACCAATAGAAACGATTTCTGGAATATACGCTGCCTCATTTTCGTTAACTAATGCCTTTGGTACACTGAAAATGCAGGGCGATATGTGATTATGATCATGTATTGCTTCTTGGCATGAAAGCACCTCGTCTTTCACCTGAATGAGCCATTCGGCTTCCTCAATTTGCAGTCTCATGGATTTTGTTCAAGGCAAACGAAAAACAGAGGACATAGCAGCACGACCTCAACTAGTGAGCTATTGTTGAAGACTTTAATGCGCCTGACGTCAACAAACCTTTTCTAGTTGAAAAGGTTACATTACCTAGCGGGTGTGAGAAAAGAACTTGTAACGTTTTAAGAACCACTGTTCTTATCTCAGCATGTTTGACGCCGACATTGCTTTATTTTAATTTTTTTTCTAATGCAGAGAGGTACGGTAGATCTTAGAACAGCACTTACATCAAACAATGTTTGCATAAATGTAAAATACGTATATTTATTTTAAAGAAGTCTGAATGATATAATTCTAGATATTTATTATTTAGTGGGAGAGAGGGGTTCAGAGTGGAGTATCTTAACTTAGTGTTTCTCAAAATGAAGTGGAGATTTCGAATCACTCTCAATTTGTATAACAGTTTATTTGGCAACTCATTTGCTTCTAACTAAAGTTTGAGGGTCACATCATTATGCTTTTTGTTGTGGTGTTAAAAAAAAAGTGAAACCAATAGTTGTGCACTAAGTCATGTTTTATTGGTGGGCTGATATGGCATCACATGATTTTTGTTTGTGTACTTTATGGAAAAAAAATTGTTTGACAATTGGATATTAAGGTGCTCCATTGTGGGGCCCATTGATGACTACTTTTGTCCCCACTATTGCACCCCGCTCCACTATGGGCCCCTCTCCCCTATCTAAATTCTTTTACATTAAGATAGTCAATGAGTAGAAAATACAAAAGGAAAAAAATAATATTAGATTAGAAATAGAGAAAATGAATATTATAAGTGCAACACAAAAATAAGAGGGAAATAAGAAAATCAAATAGGAGAATACACTTAGCTGAGATTAGTCAATTTTTGAAGTCCAAATGTAGCTTGTCACTCCTTAGCCATGAAGTTGACTTGATCTTTGCAAGTATTCTAATTAAGGCGAGGTTTTGAACAAATGGTTTAGCCCTTGTTTTTAAGCTACATCTCAAGTGGTGTTAGTCCTTTTCCTCTTTTACAATTCGCTTTGCAAGACAAAAATACTTGTGGTAGAATTCTTGATAGTGTCTTTGCTAAAATTTGCCACTTTTGCAATGTTCTCATTCAAAACCTCATTTTTTTTATATAACATAGTTATCCTTTGATCCAAGTTCTCCCAATTTTGAAATTGGCCAAATAATTTTCTAGTCTCCTCCTAGATTTCCTCATTAAATGACACCTTTCCTCTAATATGTTCTTTGTCATCCTTGAGTATCTTCTTTTTGATACCCTATACATTATTCCCAAGGTTTTGGTATTGCCATAAGAACCATCTAGAATATTATTTTGTAACTCCAAGTTCTCTTTGAGCATATTTACATTAGACTAAACATGATTGCATTATAACATGATAATGTTTAGCTTTGATGCATTAGAACATATAACATGAAGGTGATCCCATAATACTGGTTTACAATTTTTGGTCAAACTGGACACTGAAATAATTTTTTTTAACTAAATCTTCACTTTCGAGCACCTATAGCGGCTAAACCATGAGGAATTTGAAGATGATGCAAACCAGTGATTTGTGACATTTTGTCTCCAGATTCTAAATATATTGTTTTCAATTTTTTTGGAATCAGATTGCACTTCTTTTTTGATCTCCTTCGAAAATTAGTTTTTTTAGTAAACAACATTTTTAAAGAGTGACGCTCATTGTATAATGCATAACTTTTTTTCCATGAAGGATAAATTCTATTTTTTTTGAAGATTTGTAACTATGATATCTAGCACAACTTCCAATTGGTTTCATAGTGTTTTATTGAATATTTTTTTCCTTAATCAAGTTTCGAAGTCAAACCAATTACAATTCAGACATAGGCGGACCATATAACGTGTAACTTTTTTTGTATGTATCAAAATGCAATTCTTTTTTAATGGTTGGATCAAGGACTTCAATATCTAGTGCATTGATATTTTTCAATTTTTTTTTGATAATATGTTATTTTTCCAATGTGCAGAACAAAGAGTTTGATTTTCGGTGAAAAACCTACATTCACAAGAAATAAAAAATAAATATAATAATAAAATAAAATTTATTTAAAATTATACTTTTTGGGAAGCTTATAATAATGAATACATACTTATAAAAATAAATTTTAAATGAATTCATTTGATCCCCCTAAAGGTAAATCAAAAGTGGGTTTTTATCAGCATTTTGATAGGTGTAAAGGAGACTCAGTTATAGGTATGGTTTAAAAATAGCAGGGTTCTATCCAAGGGGGTTTGATCTAAGGTGGTTCAATCAAACCATATTCAATTGTAATCCTTTAAATGGATCTTTTCAAGGCTTAAATCATTATATTTTCTAAAAATATGTGATTTCAGCAAAAATCAGGATCTCTTGGAAATTGTAAACCAGTATTGTGGGATCACCCATGAGTGTAACACACTCATGTTCTATCAAAATCACAAGCCATGATATGTTCATGCTTTTATTTGGAATGATTGTGTTATAGCTTTATGTGTTCTAAAATACATTTGGCCACTTTTTTGCTCCCCAACTCCATACACATACCCATGTCCAACAATTAAAGCTTCATAAATCTTGGGTGGAATTATTTGAGAAGTTCACTTGCATGCACAATTTCAAGAATCCTCAAAGAAAATTATTTAGAAGTGATTCTTCTCCACATTTCCAAATAAAAAACATTCTATGATTTAAAATTACAAAAAACACTCCCATGATTTTTTTTTTTGGTTTTTAGGGGTTCGCTCGAACCCTCCTTCAAGTGAACCCTATTAAATGATGGGACCCACCTTTTGGCGCATTTTTTAAATGGAAGACAAAGGGACATTTTGAAAAAAGGGGAGTTCCCTCCTTCAAGCGAACCCCTCTTTCGCTCGAAGGGTCAAGGGGGTTCGCTTGAAGGAGGATTTGAGCGAACCCCCCATTTTCCCCCTTCTCCCCCTCTTCTACCAAATCTCTGCAAAAAATTGCATTTTGAAGCTCAGGTTGAGGATGAAAATGGAGGAGACTTCGCCAACTGGATGATGGTAGTCCTCGAAATGAGCTATCCATCGAATATATTTTTAATATGTTTTGGTTTTATTATGTATTTTATTTTTTAGTTTGATTAAACATAGGTTTTTTAGTAAAAATCAAGCTCTCTATTCTGCACATGTGGAAAAATAGCAGATTATCAAAAAATATTTTGAAAAATATTAGTGCACTAGATATTGATGTCCTTGATCTAACCAAAAAAAGTAAAAATTCTAATACATACAAAAAAAGTTATGCTTTAGCTAGTGAATCATGTCTAAATTGTATCTGGTTTGACTTTGAAAATTAATTAAGAAAAAGATATTCAATGAAATGCTATGAAACCAATTCCATGGACTAGATATCATAGTTACAAATCTAAATTCAAAAAAATTAGAATTTTATCCTTCATAGAAAAAAAGTTATCTGTTAGCTAGTAACGCCACTCTTTAAAAATGGTGTTTACTATTAAAAACTAGTTTTTGAAGGAGATGGAAAAAGTGCAATCTGATTCCAAAATTTTTGAAAAAAATATATTTAGAATCTATAGACAAAATTTCACAAAACACTAGTTTGCATCATCTTCAAATTTCTCATGGTTTAATCGTTATAGGTGCTTGAAAGTAAAGATTTAGTTAAAAAAAAATTAGTTCAATGTCCAGTTTGGCCAAAAATTGTAAACCAATATTGTGGGATCACCCTCCCATGAGATAAATAGACACATTTCAATATTTTGTAGCAAATATGGCTCTAGAAAAGGTGAATATCCATTGTTAAGGTGAGTGATTAGTAGAAGTATTCAACACTTTGTGATATCATTGGTTTGATGACATATCTAATGTTAAACATCTAGAAATCGAATGGTCTAATGCAAAAGTTGTGCCATGTACCCATGTTGAAATAATCGAGGCATTGTGGCATCCATGGTGGGTGAAAACAACAATTTTATATATTATCAATTAAAATGAGGTCCATGAGAGTGTTTAATGTAGCCATAGGAAAAAGGACTTCACTTGCAAGACATTGTGCAAAATTTTGGTATGATTTTTTTGTTTGTAATTTTCTCAAGCCTCATGCATTTGATGAGGGGGATACCTTGGACAACCTCATGATCATTTGGAGGGTGCCAAGGTAGAATTTCTATTAAAATCCCCCTAAAACCATATTAGTAGATAACATTAGTGTAGTCATTGTTGATCTTAGGTAGTCTTGATATTTTCACTTTTCTCAATATTTTAGATCTTTTCATTCGACATAAGGCACACATCACCCATTATAAATATTTTGGCAAATCTAGTGAACAAAGAAAATGTCTCTTTTTAGGTGTTTAAATGATACATGGAGTAAGACATGTATAACATAACCAAGTTTGTAGATTATATTTAGATAAAAGTTAGCATATGTATCATCTTTTAATCTTGTTTGAAGATGCTTTTTAAATTTAACATTGTATAAAATCTTAACATTTTATCTCAAATTGTAAATCTACTTTTTATTTTATAATAAAATTCATTATTTGCTTTCAACAATTTTATTTTGTATTTCTAATAAAAATGAATGCCATATTCAACTATAAATTCATGTCTCAAAGAGAGATCAATTCTCAACCCTAAACTCTTCCATTATTAACATTTTTATCATGAAAATAAAATAATTGAAAAAAATATTGTGAAAGCTAATTAAAACTAATCTAATGATTAAAAAATTTAAAATTTAAAGTTGATGCGATGATCCAACAAACGCATCACATGATAGCAGGCAAAAAGAACGACTTAAATTTAATATCAAAAGAAAGCGTGGTCGGTAGAAAGCGAAAACAAAAACTTAAAAACGGATAGATTTAAACCTTTTTTTTTTTATTGAATAAAAGACTGGAAAACAGTTACAAAACATCCTTACAGCATACTGTCACAGCAGAAAACAGTTACAAACCCATGGAGAAGCTTGTTCCAGCATACATAGATTTAAACTTGAGAGATTTTAAAAAAACTCTAGTTTTTTTATCTTATTCATCAATAACATTTTAAGTAAAACATGGCCAAAACTTTGACAGGCATCTAACTTTCAATTCTTTGACCAAGGTTCCGTATCCACAATTTTTGAGTTTTGAATATCTTATAGATGGCCTGCGTGTGTGCAGGTGTAAAACAAACAGAGGACCTGCAACGCAGTAAGGAAGAAGATTACTGTGGCTCCCAAACCCCCAATTACATACCATGGTTTTGAACCATGAGCTTTCCAGAATTCATTCCATAGAATTTTATAACTGATCCTCCATTTTTTACTATAATACTCCTGAATGTTCTTCCTTGTTTCTGTAACAGGAGAGCACAGAGAGAGGGAGGGCGATTGGTTTGACGAATTCCACAGGCTTGCAAGTTGTGCAGATTTTCGAAGATTGCCCACAATAATCCTCTTTTCCCTCATCACACATACGTCCTCCTTCTTATGCATCAGGTCACTCATAAACTGCGCATATTGCGTTAGTTTTTTAACCCTGTAATTGGGAGAGAACATTTCGAATGCAACAAGGTTTCTGATAAATACCTCCGATTCAACGTTCAATATGATGAGAGGAAGCGAGAGAACTGAAGTTTTCTTGTCAAACTTTATTTGTTCTATGCCCCCTGCATTAGCCTTGAATTTCACTCCCGCTTTCTTCAGTTTAACTGCAGATGGAAGCTTAAATCTGATGTCTGACGGCTTTGGCCACGGGTTCCATAAATCCTTTTCAGATTCCAAAACAAAATCTTTCCCAAAACAAGAGAAGTGATACATTTCCAGTATATGACTCCTCTTTGAAGACCTGCAAAATATATAAAAATCAAAAGGTCGATATATGTTAGCAAAGACTATTTTTAGTACTAAATCGATCTTGTCGCGGGCTATTTCCACGGAATTCATCTCCACAGAAAGAACTTGTTCGAGAACGAACAGAGGTATCTGATTCTCCAATTTCATTACATCTTTGATGATCGCAAGGACCGTGCTGTTATCACTTTCTGGGCAGAAAACCGGATGAAAGCGTTGGCAAAATATGGGATATTCTTTGCGATCTGCAGCTTGAAATGGGGT
>VDFB02312228.1:0-17003 GCA_007258455.2 Sequoia sempervirens | reverse complement strand
TAATTGCTTAATTCACATCTCTTTGTAGGAAGGTAATTCCTTATAAAGGAGCATACTTGCAATTGTTAATATTTTCTTGTATCTGTTGTCTTATAGATATGCATAGATCTTTACTGTTCCTAGCTGTATCCCTAAAAAAAGATATTATTTCATTCTTTCTACAATCCCCAAGTGAGAAACAGGGGAACTTGCCTCCACAGATCAATAATGATGTTATAAGAATAGGGACAAAAATTCTAGTAGTCTATGAACATCTTCACCGAAGGAGGAAAAACCCAATCGATTCTCAGGTTTGTCATAAAAAATACCACACCTCCTATGAGTCGGGGCATTGAAACAAAAAGTGCATGATATTTTCCTTAACTTCATTACATAGGTAGCACTTATTGACCAAATTGAAGCCTTTTTCCTTAAGGTTATAAAGAATAAGAATCTTACCATGGGCTACTGTCCACTATACACAATTAATTTTAGGTATTAAGTTCTTTTTTCAAACCATTTTCCAGTTGAAGTCCCCCATTTGAATCAACATGTATTCCAAAACTTCATAAACAGATTTGATTGAGATTTTTCTTGATGGGTTTTTAGTCCAAATCCATTCGTCTTCCCTATCCCTCGAGAAGAGATTAGGTTCATCAATTTGTTGGAGAAGAAGATGCAAAAAAGCCTCCCAATTGTATTGTCTACCTCCTCTAAGAACAAAATTATTCAAATGATTCTTAAAATTTATCCATTTAGGCCTCGAGCCATCCCAATTGATATAATTTGTGACCTTTTTTCCTATGGCTCTTTTCAATCTGAAATTAATTTGTTGGAGATTGTTGTTTGATGACAAAGGAGGGCAGTCTGACCAAGCATCTTCCCAAAAGTCTATTCTTTGACCATTCCCTATTCTCTTTTTCATTCCTTGTTTTAGAGTTCCTTTAATCTTGATCAAGTTATTCCAGAAGACATAGCCATAAGGGAGATCTTCTTTCCTCAAGAAGCAGCCTTGATCCTTATTACCCAAATATTTTGCCCTAAGACTCTAAACCCAATATTCAGCTCCTTCCAAAAGAAACCAACCCATTTTAGCCACTAAGGCCTTATTGAAAAGTTTTATCCTTTGTATGCCCAAACCTCCATCTCTCTTCGGGGCACAAACTTTGTCCCATCCAACAAGAGCCAACCTTTTTTTCTCCTCCATTTCTAATAGGAATGTATATCAGACATGAATGTTTTGTAAAGATGCTTTCAAAAGTTGTAACTTCCCTGCATAGCTTAATAGCCTTCCTTTCCATCCAACCAATTTCTTTTGAATCTTTTCAATAATATAATTCCAATAATTACTATGGGGTTTTTTAGAAATTAGTGGAAGGCTAAGGTAAGTAGCCAGGAGATCAACTTCTTGACATCCGATTATGTTAATCACTCTCTCTTTAACAGTTTGGGTAGTGTTGAAGAAATAGATCTTGCTTTTATGATAATTAATATACTGGCCTAAAACTTTGGCATATTTGTCTAGGATATTGTTAAATTAGATCAAATCTGAGACTAACAGGATTCTGGAACCGTGAAAGGACTAAGGTCAGAAACTTTAATTATGAACTTCAGATGCAAATTCGGTTTTCTGAATATTTCTCTGAATGTAGAATGTGCAGGGTGCAGAACATTGATAGATTTCGATGACTGCATATAGAGAAAGGTTTCACATTTTATATATATTGGAGAGACCCGTTTTCAAGAGACACGTCTCTTGAGAGGACGTGTCTCCATACTTGGAGACACGTCCACTCAAGGGACGTGTTCCTTTGAGCGCAGGGTTTCCTAACCAAAGGGACACACCTCTTGAGAGGACATGTCTCCACACTTGGAGACACGTCTGCTCAAGGACGTGTTCCTTTCAGCATGCAGATTCTAGAACCATACGAGATAACCAGTGCCAACAAATACGCGCCCATACACAAGGCAACAATGATTTCAGAGGTTTATCAATGCGTATTTAGTTCAACATCTATTGAAATCGAATACTTATTTCCAGAAATATTAATGAGAGATAGATCTAACAGAAACAATGATGATGCTTATAGCAATCATTGTTATATATCAGACCTAAGCTATTATTCATCAACACTCCCTCTTAGCTTAGGGAAGATATTTCAACTCAAATAAGTGAAGATATCACCTTTACACGTGATATCAAAGATATGTTTTATCAAAGTTGTCAAGTCTCATGACACAACACATCTTCATTATGGTATGTGCACTAACATCAAGTCACATGATGTCTACCATAATTCATGGCATATCCATGGATATAAATATCCACCATGATTATCTCTTAAGGATCACAATGATCTACAAATGATATCAAGTCCCATGATATCAACCAAGGTGTCCAAGAGATACTATCATGACATGTCCATAGATATCAAGTCACATGATATCTTATCATGATAGATTATCATTGTAGAGTCGTCACTTTACAATGTCAAATACAAGTGTTCATTATTAAAAGATCGTCACCTTTCAATAATGTACACAGGGGGAGTAGGCCCATAAAGTCATGGAGTCACACACATGACAAAAGAGTTTACACATTTAAACATCTTTATCTATATATTAGTACAATTTGATAAACAATTTGAATTTCAAACATAATTAACAAATTACATTTCAACCATACCAAGTTTCTTCCTGAAGTGCTCTACCTTGATTCGGGAGAGAGGCCTGGTGAGAATGTCTGCAGTTTGATCATTTGTACTAATATACTCCAACTGAATTACTTTCCTTTCCACCATATCTCTTACATAATGATAGGGGATCTCAATGTGTTTAGATCTATCATGAAAGACAGGATTTACAGAGAGTTTGATACAACTCTGATTATCACAATGAATAATTGTAGGATTCAAGGGCTCACCAAAAAGTCCCACAAGCAATTTACGAAGCCAAACTGCTTCTCTTGCTCCCATTGAGGCTGCAATGTATTCGGCTTCTGTTGAACTCTGTGCAACTGAAGATTATTTTCTGCAAATCCAGGAGATCATAGCTGATCCTAAACTGAAGCGATATCCTGATGTGCTTTTTCGATCAGTTACATTTCCAGCCCAATCTGAATCAGAGTACCCATGTAGATCTAGTTGATTCTTCTTGTAAAGAAGACCATATCCAATAGTGCCTTGAAGATATCTCAAAATATGTTTCACAGCCATTAAGTGAATTTCCTTAGGTTCACACATGAACTGACTGAGAACATTTACTGCATAGAAAATATCAGGTCGGGTGTTGACCAGATACATCAAGGATCCAATCATTTGTCTATATAGAGTTGGATCTGCATACTTGGATTCTGCTGCTGCTTCTTTCAACTTGTGTAGGTTAGTTTCCATAGGTGTAGACATGGGTCTATAGTCTAACATCCCAAATCTCTTTAGAATATCAACATTATACTTCCCTTGATTTAAAATGATACCATCAGATTTCTGCCAGACTTCCAACCCCAAGAAGTAATGTAAAATGCCCAAGTCTTTCATATCAAATTCTGAAGTCAGGTCTTCCTTACATTGAGTAATAAGGTGATCTTCTCCTGTTATTAGAAGGTCATCAACATATAAAATTAGAATTAACATATCACCTTTAATTACCTTAAAATAGAGATTTGGATCTGCATCATTCTTTGAAAGTCCTAGTCTTAGAAGATATTTGTCAATTCTTTCATACCAGGCTCTGGGAGCCTGTTTAAGTCCATATAGAGCTTTCTTCAATCTGCATACATGTGAGTCTGCATTATGTATCACAAAGCCTTCAGGTTGCTCTAAAAAGACTTCTTCTTCAATGGACCCATTCAAGAAGGCAGTTTTCACATCCATTTGATGGATCTTCCAGCCTTTAGATGCAGCAATAGCTATCACTGCTCTCACAGAGGTGTACCGGGCAATAGGTGCAAAAGTTTCTTCGTAATCAATACCTTCCTTTTGAGAGAAACCTCTAGCAACAAAGCGTGCTTTGTGTTTCTCGATACTGCCATCAGCAACATGTTTGATTTTGAAGAGCCATTTGGAAGAGACAATAGATTTTCCTTTAGGTCTAGGTACAATATCCCATACATCATTTTTTAAAATAGATTGATACTCCTCTGTCATAGCATTTTTCCATACTTGACACTTCAAGGCTTCCATAATGCTGGTTGGTTCTGAACTAATGATCTCATTCATTAAGGCAACATACTTTGAGAATCTTTTGGGTATCTTACTTTCTCTAAAAGTTCCTTTGGGTGCTGTGTAATTCTCAGCTTCCTTAATCATCTTTCTAGCCCAAAGTGGTATTTTCTTGTTGTTGTCATAAGGATTCACTTCTGGGATAGATTGGTTTTCATTTAAGATTTCTTCAGAATGCTCCCTCTGAATCTCAGGAGCAAGATCCTCTTCCATAACTTTAGTAGAATCTTGAATTTCTATGTCATTAGAACTCTTTGCCCTTTTGAAAGCAATGTCTTCCTCAAAGATGACATCTCTACTTAGTTTAATTTGATTCTGACCTGAGATGTAAATTCTGTAAGCTTTTGAGGTTTCACTATAGCCCACGAATATCCCTTTCTTTCCATTAGGTTCTAATTTAGATCTCCTTTCTTTCGGTACATGAATGTAGACAGGGCAACCAAGATCCTTAGGTGACTTATGTTAGGTTTTATACCAGTAAATGCTTCTTCAGGAGTTTTGTTGTCTAGATGAGAATGGGGACATCTATTTTGAATGTAGACAGCTGTCCTAGAGGCTTCTGCCCAAAATGAAGTTTCTAAATTTTGATCAAACAACATTGCTCTAGAAGCTTCTACAATAGTTCTGTTCTTTCTCTCCGCAACACCATTTTGTTGAGGATTGAAGACTACAATAAACTCCCTCTTAATCCCAGCATTTACACAAAATTCCTTAAAGATTTCTGAAGTGTATTCCTTCCCATTATCTGTTCTTAGAGTTTTGATTTTCTTCCCCGAAAAGTTTTCTGAAAGAGCTTTGAATTCCTTAAATCTTTTAAGGACTTCTATAGACTCTTTACATTTAAGAAAGTATATCCAAGTTTTTATAGAGAAGTCATCTACAAATATTACATAATATAAAAAACCTGCCAAGGAAGGTACATACATAGGTCCACATAAGTCAGAATGAACCAGTTCTAAAATGTTTTTGGTTTTACTCAAACTATTTTGGAAGGACCCCTTTGTATTCTTCCCTAGGGCACACCCTTTGCATGCTCCTTCATGAATAGGATTCAGTTTGGGTAATCCTGTTACTAATTTTTCCACAGAGGGTAGGGCACGAAAATGAATATGTCCTAGTCTTCGATGCCAAATTTCATTTGAATCAGAGGTCTCATGAATAAGGGCATGATTAATGTTAGTGCACAGCTTGTAGAGATATCCTTGTCTTATCCCTATAGTTTGAGCTTTCTTTATGATGGAGTTCTTTGGCCACTCTAGGACTTTTCCATCCATAAAGGTGACCCTATATCCGTTGTCTTCAAGAGCAGAAATGGATATGAGGTTCCTCTTTATTCCTGGTACAAGTAATACTCCAGTGAGTTGAAGAGAGAGGCCAGAATTCAGATTTATGGTGCAAGTTCCAACCCCCTTAACTGGATGTGCAGAATCATCCCCAATAGTTACTTCTTCTGTGGTTTCTTCTATCATAGTATCTAGGTGTTCTCGGAATCCTGTGATGTGCCTTGAAGAACCACTATCAATTACCCAATTATTGACTATGTTTGATACTTGACTTGATAATGCTGAGTAGAAAACAAATTTCTCAGAATCATGTTCTGTATTTGTCTTTTCCACTTTAGCAAAGGAAGCCTGTTGTTTTGTTCTATCAGGGCACTTGATTGCATAGTGTCCGAACTGATCACATCTGAAACATTGTATTTGGGATATGTCTTTCCTTTTCTTGGAAGATCCCTTTCCATACGAATTCTTCTTTCTCTTGAAATCTTTCTTCTTGCCTTTCTTAAGAGAATTTGTGTTTAGTACATGGATATCCTCATCTATAGGTTTCTGAAGTTTTCCTTTTGACATCAGTCTTGTTTCTTCCTGTAAGCAATCTGTTCTCAGCCTATCAAATTTAGGGAGCTTAGATCTAGCACTTATACCTTGGACAAAAGACTCCCATGAGTTTGGTAGACCATCTAGAGCTATTAGAGTTAACTCCTTACTGTCAATTTGATGACCAATTGTTGACAGTTGATTTCTTAATTCAATGATTCTCATGAAATATGAATTTACAGATTCTCCCTTGTTTATTTGAATATGATTAATTTGCCTCTTTAGAGCAAGGGTCCTACTAGTGTTGTTTATTTCAAAGGTGCTTTCAAGAGATTTAAACATAAGGTATGCAGTCTCATGTTTAGACAGAATAGGTACTATATGGTCCCTCACAGCATCTACTATAATTTTCATGGTTTTCTCATTGTTCTCAATCCATTGAGATTTCTCCAAATCATCCTTAGGCTCTAACTGGTTTTCTTTCACAAATGAATCTAACTTATTCTCTCTAAGGATCATCATGATTCTAAATTTCCATGATGTGAAATTATCTGCTCCTGCAAGGCGATCTTCAAATCTGATCACACTTGACATTATGAAGAATGTGAAGAAATTTCGATTCTGAAGAATGCAAATTTTCTTGAGCAAATTAGAATTCAGATTTGATTTGTATTTACTCAACATGGCTCTGATACCATGTTAAATTAGATCAAATCTGATACTAATAGGATTCTAGAACAGTGAAAGGACTAAGGTCAGAAACTTTAATTATGAACTTCAGATGCAAATTCGATTTTTTGAATATTTCTCTGAATGTAGAATGTGCAGGGTGCAGAACATTGATCGATTTTGATGACTGAATATAGAGAAAGGTTTCACATTTTATATATATTGGAGAGACCCGTTTTCAAGAGACACGTCTCTTGAGAGGACGTGTCTCCATACTTGGAGACACGTCCACTCAAGGGACGTGTTCCTTTGAGCGCAAGGTTTCCTAACCAAAGGGACACGCCTCTTGAGAGGACGTGTCTCCACACTTGGAGACACGTCTGCTCAAGGACGTGTTCCTTTCAGCATGCAGATTCCAGAACCATACGAGATAACCAGTGCCAACAAATACGCGCCCATACACAAGGCGACAATGATTTCAGAGGTTTATCAATGCGTATTTAGTTCAACATCTATTGAAATCAAATACTTATTTCCAGAAATATTAATGAGAGATAGATCTAACAGAAACAATGATGATGCTTATGGCAATCATTGTTATATATCAGACCTAAGCTATTATTCATCAACAGATATCTTTCCACTGTCTAACTTCCAAGATTGAAGCCTCCCCTAAAGAATAGTGTCATCAACAAATTGCTGATGGGAGGCTGGAGGTAGCGAGAAAACAACTTTAAACCCTTTCAACTGTTTATTATTAAGTTGTTTTTGAATGTTTCTGCCCAGTGCTTCAACCGCAATCACAAAAATATATGGTGAAAGAGGATCACCTTGTCTTAATCCTCTTCCACAGGAGAAGAAGCCTTTAGGAACACCATTAACCAAAATTGAGTAGTTTGGAGTTGAAACACAAGATAAGGATAATTTTGTAGAGGATTGAAGCCTTAAATTTGAAACTATTTGATAAAAGGGACTCACCATGCTCTGATACCATTGATGCAAGGGAATTTCAACCCTCACTCACAAACTCAAAGCAATAAACTATGGAACTCAGAAAATGCTTGAAGTGACACAAAAATCTGCAAGTAATGTTTTGGCTTCTCATTCAAACTCTCATGAAATTACATATTAACAAAGCATTTCTGAAAATACATTGTTTTTGTAGCCATGATGTCTGATGAAAATCATTAAAAAAATGATATAAATATGATTTACAATAGCAAAGATCAATACAAAAATTATCTCCTTCAATTTGTCTTCTTTCACAAGATTTTAATTCCTTCAACCTGCAATCATTAAGGAAAATCATTGCTGCAATAAACTTGCAACCTTCAAGTCTGTTTGATACAGTCTAAAAACCTTCAAATCTACAACAAAAAATGTCTTCTTGGTCTCTTTCAACTCTTCTTCCACCGAAGCTCTCAAGCTCCCTTCACACAGACTTCACTAGCTCACTATCTCCCACAATGTGGAGCTCACTAGCTCCCTAAAACATGGGCTTCTATGCAAATAGAAATCTGCAACAATGGAGTCTTCAAATCCTCTATTCAACCCAACAACATCTCCCCATCTCAACTTGCATAATCTCCAAAGCCATTTTTCCAAATGACAAGGCTTGAATATATAGATGAGAAAAAACACTATGGTTTTCCAAAACCACAAACAAAACACCTCCTTGGAAAACCCACACCCCATTTGGAGAATAAATCATAAAATAATAAAAATTACTCAATGCTCACATGGCCTTCACATGGGCACCTAAACCATGGCCAATCAAATTTGGTCAATTCGGTGTGCTTCATTATTCTTCGATGGCTTTGATAGCTCCATGAAAGAACATGCACCAACATGCAAACTTGGGCACCCCAACATGCAAGAGCATGAAAATCATACAAATCAACATGCAAGGACATACATTGACGAGTGGTCTTCACCTTGAAGTGGATGCCTAAGATGGAATATTCCTTTGGGTTGCTCTAGAAATATTTACCAAAGTAAATCCACCTCCAAAATTACGATTACAAAATACCCTAGGGGAAAATTACAATATTTGGAAATTAAAATAAATAATTTCCCACACATTAGCTCTTATTAAAAATACAAAACAAAGCAAGGAATTTTTTTGGTTGATGCAAGATTGCCGATGACTGTGGATGCTCCTACATCACTATTTGTGATTATACACTTTTGGATCCTTTATATTTGTTTCCATTCAAGCTCAACATTCCTTTAGCCCATAGCTTCCAACCATATAATACCATTAATGTGACAAGTAAAGCAAATAGGATTTTGGCGATCTTCCAATCCCATAATGTTGCGTTCTTGTATGTATTTTGAAGTGAATATAGAGCTCTGCATCCTCCTCTTATCCTTTTCACCCTACATATGTCTCAACAAAGTTTGTTTTGAAAGTCGAGGCCAAGATAATTGCATTATAACACCACTTTAAGAGTCTCTCCTTCAAATTGATAGTTAAAATGCCTCCTCTTCCTTTTCAAAGAGAACATTAAATTTTTGGTTTTGTTGGTATTCACCTCCATCCCAACATCTTTACAAAAGAGCTTTAGAGCCTATAAGTGATCTCTTAAATCTTGGATTGTTTTTTCCATTAGAATGAAATCATCGACATAAAGTAGGAGTTTCACCATACAGTTGGTCAAGTGGACCCCATTCCCATCAAATTTGTTTATCTAATCTTCTAGCTTGTCAATGTATAGTCCAAAAAAATCAAGGACAAAGGCCAGTTGTTTGATGCCAATATCACTCCCAAAATCTTTAGACAACATCAATTGCATTTTGATTTTAACCTTGACTCTTTTTTTTTTCCAAAGAAATGTACTTTGCGGCAAACCCTCGAAACCTCCCGCATGAAACTATACAACATATAACCACTTGAACTAACATATAACCTTGACTTGTAATCTATTCACACCCCTAGTTCCTCCATTCTACTCCATAATTTGCTCTTCGATATTATGCCAAATACCTTCTTGAAATCCGAGAAGCAACGATATGCAATATTCTTTTTGTCCCAAACCTTTTCAACTAGATGTTTGAACATAACAAGTGACCAACTACTTTTCTTGCAATCTTTCATACTCGCGAAAGGCTTTGGAAAAAGAAAACTGACCATCATAATTTTATGATTTAAGGAATTATTTACATCTCCATTTTTAAACGAAGAAAAAATTAAGCTGGCTGTTTGCTCTTTCGAGAAATCATTTTGATTGACATCATTGAAAATTTCTTTCACCTCAAGTGGTGCTAGTGATGATAGAGAAAAAAAATAAGAGTCGAGCCAGGATAGGTGACGTACTTGAAAAACAGAAAAAAGAAGGAACGGATTAGCATGTTCAACTGATAAAATAACTGCCTCTAAAAATGGATGCGTTCGGAGTATATTAATGGGTGCATTGATATAATGAATTAATGCGGTGCACTTATCATCAATAACAGCACGATACAAGAGAGCATAATGCCTTCGCCAGCTTCTTGTGCTGTGGAGATCGATAACCAGGGAGGCCTTTACAAAGTTAATGACCAAATATGGAACGGTAATATTCTTCAAATTCAAATTTTTAAACAATTTTATTGAGATTTTTCTTTTTCTTTTTTCAAAAGGTTTCTAAAATTGTTTTCTTTTCTTTTGCTGCATTACAGTTGGTCAGAATTACAAGCTGGTCGAGGTTATTGGGTCTGGGGCCTATGGAACCGTCTGCAAAGGCCTCGTCAAGGCAACAATGCAAACCGTTGCCGTAAAGGTAATTCCTAATTTCTTGAAGCATGTAAATGAAAATTCATCTAACCATCACAAAACCAGAGTTTGGATGGCATTACGTTATGGGATTCTTCAACTTATTAATGTAACGAACAATGTAGGCCTATTATGCTTTCCTACCTGTCAATGCAGGTCAATATCCAGTAGGCGTCATGATTTTGTTTTCAAAATACTATATCATGCTTTACACACACACACACATACTCGTAAATTGGGTGCCAGAGTTCTTGGGAAGTCAGCATGAGTCGAATCTGTAACCCAGCATTTTGTAAGGCACCTACTTGCCACTAAGCTACAGCCCTCAGGTGAAAATAGTGTAACTTGTTCAGATCACAGTACTGAATTTTTTTTACCAGTGTATTTTCTTGGATTAGGCAAAAGCCATCAAATGCAGCGTGTGCACATAATTTTTTTAAGTGAAATCTGGTTGCAGTCAAGCCCCTTTCATTGATGACTTTGACCTTTGGGTATATATTTCGACAATCTGTATGTGTAATAATCCCACATTCATAATGATGGTGAATAAGGAGGGTTTAACAAGTATTTGATGCAGAGAATGCTTTTCCATGATTTGGATGCGATTCCAGAGAATCCTTTTCCAAGGCTTGGATGTGATTAAGTGCTAGGAACATCCTTTTTGGTATGATATTGACATTGAACGTCTAAAAGTTTTATTAGGAATTGGATTTTCCCAAAACTTTGGAGAGTCAGTATCGAATGCCAATATAACTTAAGGTCACTAATACATTTACATTGCAAATTGTTACTTTTGGGTTGTCCTACAGGACACCATTGAAGTTAAATGTAAAATAATAGCTGTTTTGGAATGTAACATGGCTATTTTTGCGTCTGTATATCCAATTCTCAAGGAAGAAAATAACTGTTCTTCTAGCAGAGTTACTGATTGCTTGTGTATCAATTTTAAAAGTTTGAACGCAAATCTTTTAACCATAACTTGTTTGGGTCAGCCACCTCACCAAACCCAAAGTATTATTCCATCTTGATGGGCTGATCATTCAACTCCTCAGGGTTCAAAGTAACTTCCATCTTACTCCTGCTTCCAATCCTTGTGATAGCTATAATGAACATGTCTTGCCGTGCATCTAACTGCAGTTTGTTGTCTTGCTCTTGTTCCTCATCATTCCCTCGTTCTTCCTCTTCAGCATCAGTCACATAATCTCTTAGCACACATGTTCTTCTCCTGTCTTCTTTAATAGCATCTAACCTTGCTTGCATAACTCTGAGCAAGTCCACAACCTCATTCTAGATGTTCTTCTAGGAGGTATGTTGACACTCTTGTCAATCAAACTACTGCTATAATTGCTCTGACTCCAATCCTACATAGTTTGGGTATACACTTACAAATTGGATTGAAACCAGCTTTGATACCATATGATGCAATCAAGGGTAGGGGTTCAAATTAATGACAGCCTTTTCCTTGTGGCCATTCTGTCCCACTTCTCAAACTTGAAATATTCTTCCATTTCCTTGAGCCAAATGAACTCCGTGGGGTTCAAATTACTTGAAAAACTTGGAACTTTCATCTTAGTCCCTCCTCCAATCCTTGTGATAGCTATAATGACAGTTTCTTCCCCAACATTGAACGTTAGCTCTTTAGCTTGATCCTCATCAGTCCCTCTTGCTTCCTCTTCAACTTTGTTCACACCATCTTTGAACACAAATCCTCTTCCCATCTTCTTCAATATGATCTAACCTTAATCGCATAACATTTCACAAATCCGTGATAACACATAACACTACGGATATAAATTATAATGTAATTCACTATGTCATAGATTTCATCCTCCAAACTTGGGCACTTCATTTTGGACTATTCTCACCTCCGTTCAAGATGCTTTGATGCATCATTCTTATGCCATCATAAGTAGGTTAAAGGTCTTCTAAATATTCAAAGTCCACTTTGTAGCACCCTCCTACATGCTTATATGCATCATATATTCTTGATATCATAGATGCATCATATTAGAATATCCTATATCCAAGTGGCACAATATATCATACATAAGGAATCTTGATATTCCTTCAAATAGGATACCCTTTTCTATATGGGAATATTACTTGCAATATGATGATATAAATAAATGTTCTACTTGGATATGCAAGGTGTACAACGTCTAATCCTAATATTCTTTCACTCATGTACATTGCAAAAGAAAAAGGACAGAGTACAAAAGTGAACTTAACCACTATATGGTGTAATGTCCACAACCACAACACCTAGTCTTAATCTTTTTCCACTCATAGACATTGCAAAAGTAAAAGGACAGAGAAAAAAAGTGAACTTAACCACTATATGGTGTAATGTCCATAACCATATGCATCATCTGCTCTCCTTTGTGCTCATGGTGTAATGTCCATAACCGTAACAAAGAATTTGCAACAATTACCCACCTGCTCACCATTTAGACCATAACCCTATCATCCTCCACCATGTTTGGATCAAAGTAACATTGTGTTTCATCCATGCATGAAAGATAAGGTTTCTAGTCAAAATGATGAAACTTTATTTGTCATGTTGAAAAACAACTATACCTTGCATCAACCTGATGTTTGAACACAATCCCTAAAGTTAGACTACTTCCTTACAAGCATGAGTAGCTTCCATATACTTTGCCTTTGTAGTTGGAAGAACAACCACAATGTGTCACTCACTCATCCAACTAAATGCACAATCATATAGGGTAAACAAATACCCACTAGTAGACCTCTTGTTATCCATATATCTTATCTAATCTACATTCATAAGTCCCTTTAAAACCGTTTGCTTGATGTAGAACATCATTGAAGTACCAACATGGTTCTGAAGTTCAACCTATCGTTGAAGTTCCAACGTACTGTTGAATTTCAACTCCTTGTTGGAGTTCCAACATGTTGTAAATGTTCAATGTGTTGTCAAAGTCGAATACTTCAGAACTTCAGTATACTATTGAAGTTAATCTACCACTAAAGTTTCAACATTCTATTGAAGTTCCAACATGTTGTCGAAGTTTAGTACTGTAGAACTTCCATGTTACTAAAGTGGAAACATGTTGCTGAAATTCATTTGTTGCTGAAGTACACATGTTGCCAAAATTCATCTGTTGTTGAAGTACACGTTGTCCAAGTTTAGTATTGCAGAACTTCCATGTTACTAAAGTGCAAACATGGTGCTGAAGTTCCATAGTGTAAGAGACCAGGTGTCTCTCAACCCAACTTCTGACTGAGAATGCAAGTTTTGTTTGTGTTTTGATAATTTGTGGTTTTTTGTGCAATAAGGGTTTTTGTGATTTTTGAAAGAAATGCTTGAAAAAATATATAATAAATTCAAGATTGCAATTATGAAGTAAATCAACTCTTAAACTGATGCCAAATGACTTTATTTATCTTGCGGATTGATTACAATAATGGCTCTATGATCTACAAGTAAAAAGGAAAACATGCATGGTAAAAAGCAGCTGATTTATGAATAAAAAAAAAACCTGGTTTTTATTTGCAGCAAAGCGCATAATTGAGAGAAAATCAGAATAGCATCAAATACTTCAATCTCCTCAGCAAAATTGACGCCTAACACCTCTGTAGGTAGAAGCGACAAAGTTTGAGTGGATGGAAGCTGAAAAAGCAAGGCGTTTTTTCTCTTGCATTCACACGCCTGGGAGCTGATGTAGTACGGCCATGGCAGCAACAAGGATGCCGTATGGCTGAAAGAAGAAAGGCATGAGATCTGGCTAATGAGGATAGAAATTGAACTCCCTTGAATAAATAAATTCTTCTTCAAACCCTTACTTATTTCCCTTGTAAGCACGAATGTAACTTCTGAACAAAGCTACCCTGTTAGCAAGCTTCAATTGATCTTTCACAGCCTCAATATGTCTGATTCTGAAGAGTTGACGTTCTCCAAAACCTGATTGCAGAAACCCTTGTTTCTCCAACTCCAAATGTTCTCAGAGAGAAAAGACAAAATTTGAATAATCATATCATAATGAGTTCTATTATGTCTTTGAGAAATAAATACCTCTCTCAAAAATTCGACCCCCTTCAAAAAAGCAATTTAAATGCATTTAATAATATAAAATTCGCCTCTTTTGAAACTTAGGCAATTTCATTAATAAATGGTGTCCTTTTTAAATGAGTAATAAATACTCATTTAATATTAATATTACTCCACTATTATAAAGTATTAAATACTTTATAATTCGCCATTAATTAATATTTTAATATTTCACTTAAAGTGACTTTATAATATAAAGTCATAATAATAATTATTTAATTATTATTAAATGCTCCCTTATTCACTGTTTGCTCATCAAATTGTCAAATTGAGTCAAAATTGAGATGACTAACTGAACGAGTGCCACTGCTAGAAATAGTAACCCCACATTTTGACTTACTATAAATAGTAAGTGCTTGAATATCACTCTGTAAGTCTTGTTGATGTGTTTTTCGTGACCGCACCAACGCAGAATAAAGTTGCCAATGGCTTCCCTATTCTCTCTTGATCAAAGTATTCCGCACGCTAAGATTGCCAGAAAGTTCGTGCGTTCAACTCCAAGGTTCCTTAAGTGTGAATAGGCTCAGTTTGGCTCGATGTGATATTGCTGGTATGTCAAGGGGACTTACAGAATTGTTCGGCAGTGGAGAAAGGAATTCAAATGCTCGAAAGATTTATCTATGAAGTGCGGGTTTCCTATTCTAACTAGAAAGTACTGAATTGAAAAGGGTGTAGGGCCTAAGAAGTTTATGTTCTATTCTAAATGCAGGATATGTGGAGCTTCACTTCAATAGACTTCAACCGGATTTCACCTAGCCTCCGTCGGACAGCCTCAGCAAAATCGGTGCAATCTTCAAGGGAAATAGCAAAAGATGTTCAAATTATGACTCAACATGCATACACCATCACAACGACGCATATAAGCATATAAATCACAACCGACGTTAAACACAAGATAATGTCCAGTTGACCACGCAAGGCAGACTTATCATCAACAAGCCGCTAGTGGTATGGAATAAAACGAAGCTATCTCAATAAAACACCACACACCGAAGTAAGCTACTTGCATGAACTAAGCTACTTGGATACGAAAGGAAGAAGAAACCTTGCTAGCATTTCATGACAAGACGAATTCCATCATCAATGAAAAGATCTATTATCATAAAATGTGTTACACAACAATCTCTTCAAAAGTTTTCAAAGGGAAAACTTTCTCTCTTCTCCAAATTATGCAAAATGCTCTACAATACTAAGCTACTTCTAAGTTGTCCCTCTACTCTAATTCTACCTTGATCCTCTCTACTGTCTACTTTCTAATTCTAATGAATTACAAATGAGGGGGACTCCCCTTTTATATAGCTAGCCAAGTCCCAAAAGACGGCTAGGGTTACAATCAATAGAGTGGCCAGAATCGTGCCACCTCAGCCCTAAATAATATTGCCCTAAAAACCACCACAGAGGAGAGTGGGGTAATAAATGCGCCATAATGTCCACCATCATCCTTCTAGAAGATTCCATTTGTAGATGCGTTCACACTATTCCTGATCTTCTTTCTTGGCGTTGTTCTTTGACTTCTTCCACTTGAGGGTCATTTGAGCTAACACTTAGCCAATTTCTTGCAACTTTTTCTTCCTTCAAGATTGAAACTTGTAACTTTTTCTTCCTCCGAAGGTTGTGATATCATCGTGGATCACCTAAATCATCGTGCTCCGACCTCAACATTCCTCCTGCAAAACAAGCAAGGAGAAAAGCATTAGAACACTTCATAATATAAAGTCACCTTACTTACCTGATCTTCACACTCCAACTTTCAAGCGCTCATCGCCAACTTTGTGTTCAAGTTCATGCCTTAGACAAATTTCATCATCCTCGAGGACGCATCATCTTCAACTGCATCTTCAAGAAACTCATTTCACCTGCTGGAGCTCTGGCTCAAGAAAACTATCCTCACGAAGGATTGAAGCAAATTCACCTAGGCAGTTTCTTTCAAATTCATCGTCTGGAGGATTTCACCTTGAAAATACATTTTCTTCACACTTGCCTTAGAAAATTTTCAAATTTCCCTTAGGAAATTCATCAACCTGGAGCCAATCACAAACATCCATCCTGAAGGCCGTAGCAAAGCATGGAAGGCTTTAAAATCAACTCCTCATCAACAATCTTCGATACCCAGAAGAAAATTTTCTCCAGAACGCGTCGAATTCATGGGTACCCAACGAACGGGTTCATTTGATTTTTTTATTTTTTTTAAATTTTGAACCTTAGAAAATATTCTCCTGTGAATTTTATTCTCATTCTTCGATCCCCTCTGAGAATTTCTTGTTGCTCTGACTTGGAAAATTTTATTCCTGCACTGCCAACATCTTTTGACTTCATCACTGGCAAAATTCACTCTGACCTCGGGAAATTCACCATCTCACCAGACTTAGGCATATTTTCTAGAGGAAGGGAATACTCCATGCCTTAGAAATTTTTTAAATCATCTTGAAAAACTTTGAAAATTTTGCCCTGGAAAATTTTACTAGTTTGCCAATGGGAAAATCATCAACTCC
>VDFB02312227.1:0-47022 GCA_007258455.2 Sequoia sempervirens | reverse complement strand
ATCAAATGAGTCGTGTTCAGTAACATTAGTAATGAGGGGAGATAACCATTCTACAAAATCATCCTCAATATCCAAACAATGTGGTGATTGTTCCCTTTCTTCTTCTTGTCCTAATTGAAATGGCATATTCCTAGCCTCAGGAGATTGACTAGTTTCTTTCTCACTTTCTTTGGCTGCTTCCTCACAAGGGAGAACCTCACTTTCAGTTTCTAGTGATTGAGCTTCAATATTATGCCTTTTCATTTTAGGGGCATTCAATTTATCACTAGCTACTGTATCACTAATTTCAGCAAATAACCTCTTACTTCTCCTTAAAGGAGAAGTTGTTTGCAATGTTACTTTAGTTCTCTTTTTCCTCTTGCGAGGAGCTTCTTCCTCATCTCTTGAATTTATGACTTCTACATTTTCTGGATGACTTGGGGTTTCTGAAACATTAGGTAAAATTTTTGGCGCTTCACCGTCAGGAGCTTTTGTGGCATGGTGGGGTTTAATTTTTTTTGAAGGCTTAGGGGAAGGCTTTTCCACATTTTGAGTTGCCTGCCCAGATGGCTCTCCCTCTTCAAACTGTGTTTGGGTCTCTAGATTTTCAAAGTTTTGCAAAAAAAATTGTCGTTTTCTTTCCATTTTCTTGTGAAAATGATATTTACAAATTAGGTGGACAAGGCCATGATGCTTAAGGGGTCTTGAACCAATTTTGAATTTTTCTATCATAGTGATAACATAATCACAAAGAAATGTTGACATATTAACCCTAAGTGCAAGGTTTTTAGCGCCATGGCACAAATGGGTAAGTAGGTAGAAAGGTGGACCTACAATTACTGCAACTTGTCCTTCACAAGTAAAATATTTGATAATCTAGGCCACTGTTGTTCATCATGGATCTAGGATGGACATTCTCTGAAATCCTTTGTTTTTCCCTCTAGTACTTACAGTCAACAAAGGCTAAGGTTACCCTTCTCTATGAAAAAAATCTACCATTTTCTGATAAGAGATATTGGTAGTTTCTAACAAATTAATACCTTTATTTTCAAGACTAGATAGATGTGAAATGATCTTAGAACTTACCCGGAATCGCTTTCCACGCACTAAAGATTGTCTATCTGCAAAATTCTCTGTGAATTCTTTCACTAATTACTCATTGTTCCCCTCAAATTTCTTTATGAATTCCAACCTCCCCACTCTCTAGAACAATTCTGAAATACTACTCAATGCCAATAATTTATCTGTTGAAGCTAGCTTAGATTTCTGTTTATCGCCCCCCATACTGTATTTTTCTTATAGCTCTACTCAGTTTCTACTAAAATACTATGGTGTTCAAAATTGTGTCAACAAAACTGTATTGCAAAGTAAGGGAAATATAAATCTTCAATTACTTGTACTTGATATAGCCGATGGAACATGAGTTAACTATTGCATTTGAGCTTCACTATACTTTCATGATTAATTTGTATGGGAAAAAGCGCAAAAAATGTCGTCCTTCAAGCAAACACACAATTGCACAATTTACTAAATTTGGAAATGGGATGGTTCGTGCCAATTAATTTATCCTTATTCAAAATAATTACCTACTTAAAGCAAAAACTGTGTGTACCTTACATCCCGTCATTAATTCAAAAATCACTTACCTTTGTTGACATAACGGTATAATTGGATGAGTTGGCGAGGGTGGCAATGAATTTATTATGAACATGGATGGGACAACTAATTAATGGCAGAATTATTATGACAAAAAAATTGTCATAATAATTTTAATTTATTATGATAGGAGATGGTAATGTAGGGCATGGATTCCAAGGAAATGAAAAAATTTAATAATGGGCATGTGTATGACACTGGAAAAATCAAAGCATTTAGATAGGAAAATAATTTACAAAAATTCAGAGCATCGCTGGAAGATGTGGCCGGGGTGAAAAAGTTCTAGAGCATACTGAGAGATGCACCCAGAATGAAAAAGTGAAGTGGAAAAATTCCAGAGCATCATTGAAAGATGTCGTCAGAATGCGGCAACAAATTTTTTGGAGTATCATCGAAAGATATAGCCAGAGCAACAACCAAAGATTTCTGGAGCATCACTGAAAGATGTAGCCAGAAGCAACAACAAATTTTTTGGAGCATCGCTGAAAGATGCAGTTGAAGGAAGAAAGTGGAATTTTTGGAGCATTGCCGAAAGATGTCGGAAAGAAGAAACAAAAAAATTCCAGAGCATCACTGAAAGATGCAACCAGAATGCAAAATAAAATAAAATCTGGAGCATTGTCGAAAGATGCCGCCAAAAGAAGGAAGCATAATGAAGGACTTTGGACTTAGACTTTCTAGGTTGTGTCATTGAAAGATGCGTCAAACAACATGAATAAAACAAGGAATAGCACCAGTTAGGCATGCAAGTTCTGAAGCATCGCAACAACCAAGCCAACAAGTTCCGGAGCATCACAACAACCAAGCCAGTAAGTTTTAGAGCATCATAGCAAGATGCACCAGAATTTGTGTTTGATTAGAATGAAGTCCTGCAAAATGGAAACAAAATTTAGCCAAGCCCAAAGGATGAAAAATTGAAAAGAAATGCCTTAAAGTAATTACAAATACATACACATGCAATTATTATTATTATTATTATTATTTTTATTATTTTTATTTTTTTAACACTAAGTGACTATTAATCAAAACATTTCATTGGCTCTACTATAGCAGAGTCAATGCTTTACATTTCTCCTTGCATTTCTACCATCTTTGTAAATTCCTTCCTGTTAATTGGCTTATGGTAGATGTGTAACTGATGTCTGTTGACCAAAAGAGTTCGAGTGTCACCATCAATGGGCTTGAGTTGCATTGCTCCATTTGAAAATACCTTAGAAATTTCATATGGACCCAACCAATGAGTCCTCAGTTTCCCCTGATGATCTTTGTATAAGGAATCGAGTAATAGTGCCCAATCCCCATTATGGAACTCTCTTTCCTTAATATGTTTATCATGCCAAACCTTTCGTTGTTGTTGCACTAACTTAGTTTGGTGGAAAAAATCTAGATGGAGTTCATCCAACTCACTAAGTTTTAAGTCTCTTTCAACCTGGTCTCTTTTGAGATCTAAACCTGACTCCATTATTGTTCTAAGGGTTTGGAGTTCAAATTCAATGGGTAGAAATGGTTTCTTCCCAAAGACTAACTCGTATGGACTAAAACCGGTGGTTGATTTCCAAGTTGTGTTATAAGCCCAAATGACTTAAATTAAATTAGATGTAATTCTTGATTATATGGATAAATCAAAATGTGGAGTTTTATCTCTTTTATTCAAGAAAAGGGGGTTATTAATTTTTAGAGTCATACAAAAAGAGGGGAATAGAGTTTAGTGGAGGTGATATGCCTCTAAAAGTGGATCATGTTCTCATCCTTCAGTTGTAGGGCAGTTATTGGATTGGAGTTTTGTAGATTCCAACATTTTTGTACACTATTTGTACTTCACATTATATGATCATGACTTATTGGCAATTTACTACCTAAGTCAAATTTTGTATCTGATTATCTCATGTATTCATGATTTATGTATGAATGTAATGTCGAATGATGACATTTTTATTGAGGATATTACTCTTGAATTAATGTAAATAAAATCATTTCTTGTTGTTATGATTTATTTAATGTTATTTGAGTCCCATACTTTACATCTATGTAATCTAGTAGGACTAGTGTCTTGCTTATTGAGCTAGTGCTCAAATCTATGTATTGGGGATCAGTGTCTCTGGTAGGTTGGTTCCTACAAATACAATAGGGGATTGGTGTCTTCAATATGTTGGTGCCTACTTCATTATTGTAGACTATTCATTATTTCTATGAGGCTATATTTGGATAATAGATTCAAGCAACTCTTCTCACTATGGTTTTTCCCATTGAGTTTTCATGTATATATGGTGTTCATTGTGTGAATGTGTGCATCTATGTTTCTTGATTGATGCTAGCTATTTTGATTCATGTTTGGAGAAGTGACTAATGCTAATTCATGTTGAATTAAAAATAAATAAATAGATTTGATATACTGATTCACCCCCTCAATATATTGTGTGCCCTTTAATTGGTATTAAAGCCACATTACTTTGAAAAGGATTAAAAACCTAAGGAAGATTCAGGATGGCATACTCAGTGGCACACAAAGTATTTTCTTCAAATAAGGTACCACTTTTTGATGGATCCAATTATGCATTTTGGAAAGTAAGGATGGAAGCATACCTGATGGCCCAAGGGTTTGAGTTTTGGAAATAATGTGGATGGATATGAGATCCCTAAAAGTCCCCCAAGAGATCAGGTTGGAAACAAGGTTTTTGAGAGTAATTCTAAAGCAACCTAAATGTTATTTTATGTAGTTTATATAACTATGATTTTGTAAAGATCATGTGTTGTAGGACAACGAAGGAAGTATGGAGTAAGCTACACAATATCTATGAAGGTGATGACAAGGTCAAACAAGCAAAGCTTCAAAATCATCGAGATCAATTTGAAAGTATGAAATGAAGGAAGAGGAAAACATTGCCACATTCCTGCTCCAAGTTGATGAAATTGTCAACTCTATCAGAGGGCTTGGTGAAAAAATAAAAGAAGGTATGATTGTGAAAAAGGTACTCAGATCCCTTCCCAAAAAGTTTGATGCAAAGTTTTTGTTGTTGAAGAATCTAAAGATATGAATACTCTAACTATGGATGAGTTACATGCAATTCTATCTGCCTATGAAATGAGAATTGGGAATGACAATTTTATAAGGAAAGAGGTTGCATTCAAGGTGTCCAAGAAGCAAGATGATCTAGATTTAGACTTGACGAATTAGATTAAAGGAAGAAAACTTTGTCAGAAAGTTATAGAGAGGTTTTGGAAAGTATAAAGGTAAGTTACCTTTCAAATGCTTTAATTATGGTGAAGTAGGACATTTCATGGCTAAGTTTCCATATAAATTGTGAATGTAAAATTCTTCGAGCTCCCTTCGGGTATTTTTTGTGTTTTTCTAAGCTTCGGCCCCTGCCTCATATACTCAACATGCTACCCTTACCTTTCATCGACATTTTTTTGCTATACTCTATCAACTGCTCCCACATGTCTGCCCAATGCTCCTCGTAGCTAAGGCTTCCTTCGCTCTTCTATCGGCCCCGATATGCTCCCACGTGTCTTCACCATGAGCTATTTATAATTGCTTCCCTTTACTTCCTCGTTGGGCCTCGCTCGTGTGCCACGTAGCTTCCTTTCATGTAAACTTTTGGAAGACCCCATAGAGGGTGCTGAAAATAAACATTGTTGCAAAGTGTCTTCTTGGTGCAAGCTTTCAAAAAAGGGAGGGGATAATGAAACACGAGCTGCACCATGCTGCCACTTGTCTCCTTGCGGCGACTTCATCGAGAGGGAAGAGTGGAACCAACATCAAGCCGCGATATGCTACAGTGTGTTCTAACTACCTCCTTTGGGAGGCGACACTTGTCTGCTCGGGGTATTCTTGAACCACTACCATCATTTGTAGGGGATGCATATGGATGGGAAGCGTCTACATTCCAAGGCTCAAATATTTTCTGTTGCAACAGTCAAAGGAAATCATTTGCTCAGGATATTGAATCTTTTCTGTTACAAGCTCTCCAGGTGGTGGATTATTGGCTATAAGTACTACTTCTCGCTTCAGAAAACAAGTTCAGAAGATGCAGAAAAATTAGAGAGAGACACTAGGCCTTTTGTATTGTTTTTTAAGATTATTATATGAAACTTTCAGACTATTCCATTGTTTGGCCTTTATGTTTTTTCTTATGTTATTTGATAAGACATTAATACTATGCCATTATTGTCTGGATTATTCATTTGAAAGAACTTCTATGATTTTAAATACAAATTATTGATTTAGATCATGTCTTTGACTCCTCTTTTCAGTGGATGTATGCTATAATCATTTTATGTCATTAGATGAATTGTTCAGATCTTTTCTTTTGGTTTCTATGATTCTGGAACATAGTAGATTGTTGAACGGGCCCTTGAATTTATTTCCAAAGGATAGATTTACCGTGCCTTTATCTACATCTTGGCACATCGCCTTAGTTATATTTTCATTTTATATATCTACTTCCTTTTCCCATTCAAAACCCCAGTTACAGAAGTCGACTTCTTTAAAAATTTGGAGGTCACTCAGTTTAGCACAATTGGTCCCCCCATTAACTGAGTTTCCCATAAAGGTTGTTACCTTGCCAATTTTTGGCATCAAAAGTTCCATTTTTTTTGGCACGCTCAGTGGGACTTGCATAAATGAATCTCAATTCAAAGAGGGTGTATGAGCCATCGGCCTGTTACTAGGTCCCAAACAATGAATAATCTCAATTTTCTAGTACCGCCATTAGGGACAGTACAGGCCTCAACCCAGTTAGTGAACGTTTCACTTCCTCCTCCCTTACCACTAGCCATGTTTCCTACTTCTAATAGAAATTATGTGGCATGGGACGCTAGAAGTCCTCTTGTTGCACCAGTAGCACCCGACGTTTGGGCACCTATCCCGGTCACCACTCTAAAAGTTATACCTAAGTTCACAAGAGATGGTTCAAGAACGTCGTCTGAACATCTGCAAGATGTCACAAACATATGTTTGGTGCATGGAATCACTTCCCAAAATGTAGCGCTAAGGTTGCTTGCAACCTCTTTCAGGGGTAAGGCACTGGATTGGTACCGCATGCTACAACCCAATACTATTGACACTTGGGACCAACTCGGAGATCCATTTTATGAAAGATTCTCTAATGACAGAGATAGGTCTTCACAATATCACCAACTGGAGATCATCAAATGGGCCCCATATGAAGCCATGATTGACTTCAACACCCGGTTTCACATAACCTAGCAAAGAATTCAGGTTGCGCTCTGCCCCCTAGCTGAGCTGGCGTTCATGTTCTACCTCAAGTCCATCAACGCTGACATTTCAATGATGATCCAGTCACTTGGTGGAACCACTCTACCAGATGCATACAGTGTCATAGTTAAAGCATAGAACAATTTGATTGATGTTGGGAAGTTGCCACCTTAGCCCACCATGCCTATATTCCCCGAAGTGTCAGTTCCCGCCCAAGGAATGTCGTCTACTAGCACACGTGCTCCTCCCTAGTCTATGTACACATACAAAAGTGCACTGCAGAATGTTTCCCCCACATTCGAGTCTTCAAAAGAAGATATAAGTGACGTTAAAAGAAGATATAAGTGACGTTAAGGAGATGTTGCGAGATATGGCCAATGAGATAACCGTTATCAAGCGCAACCAGGTCGTGCCTTTGAAGCTAACCTATCAGAATTATCAAGGCGGAAGGTCTTATTACCAAAAAAACTAGTTCCAAGGAGGCGCTCACACAAATCCACAAGCGCAAACAACAAATCAAATGGTGTCAGTACCCACTCCGCTGCAAAGCACCAATCTAAGCTCGAGCAGAGAGCTAACTGCGGGGTAGAACAATTTAGTCAATGACACCAACCCCTAGTGCTTCCCTTGCGATGACTCACACATGCCCCGAAACTGCTCGTGAGGCAATCTACAACAAAAGGTGGCGGAGTAGCGCAACCAAGGTGCAACATCAAACCATGGAGGTTATGTATATGCCTCTCTACAAATGGAAAATGTGGTGCTCACCACTCAAATACAAGGGATGTCTCTGGAGCAAGAAACTGATATTGCTCCTGATCACATGCTCTTCTCATGGATGGAAGAGGAAGAGGTAGTGTTTTCCAATGATGCATCTACATCTAAAACACTGCAAGTACAATCCAATTACAACACTCCTTCAAAAAGGAGATTCATAGGCGAATCAGTCATTCCACAACTAGTCAGTCTGCAGCCCAAAAGTGATTCTGACTAGATGCCTAGTACCTCCACATTGGTGCCACAATGTCCACCATGAAGGGAAATTGTTATAACAAAATCTAAGGAGAAAAAGCCTCCAAATCTGCCACCATTCAATGTGGTGGAACAATTGAAAAAACCATTTGCTAATGTGTCTCTATGGGATATCTTAGCTATTCCAGAACATAAGACATTGCTACAGAAGGCTCTCCGGGAGGATCCAATCATTGAACCAAAGGAGCAATTGCTCAAAGGAAAGGTTTTTTATTAATCACCTCCTACCAAAGTTCTCGCAAATAGCACAGTGGAAGCCCTTGCTGAGGTAAGAGATAAGATGAAGCCTAAAACCTTCTTCTTAACTCTCATTATAGGGGAGAAATTATTACATAATTCCATGATTGACTCTGGTGCTAGCACCATAGTCATGCCCAAGTAGATAGCTGAGGTCTTAGGACTTAGCTATGAACCTTTAAAGAAGAGAGTTATACAGCTTGATGGAAATAAAGTTGAGACCGTAGGCCTCATCAAGGACCTCCCATTGACTCTATTTGCTTGCCCTAGTATCATAGTCCCTCAAGATACTGTGATCATAGATGTTCCCCCTATGTTTGGTCTCCTATCCCGAGAGTTTACTTCAAAAATAGGTGGGTATCTTTCCCTAGACTGGTCACACTTGATCCTAAGGACCAAACACAGAGCCAAAATGAAGATAAATTCTGAATGTATGCATTTAGAACATGTGGCTGATGAAGCCAAAATCAATTTTGAGGCCGCCCATACTTCTTTCACCCAAGAAGAAACATATTGCACTGAGTTGATAGAGGATGAAAAGGTGACCAAAGATCGAACCAATCAAGAAGAGGTCCTTTTGAGTGAATACATAGATGCTGACCCTTTCGACAACTATCTTGCTACTGGGCTAGGCACCTATGTTATCTACGATGAAGATCAAGTTCTTTCAAAGGTCATGAAGGAACCCAAAAGTAACCAATCCTCAGAACTATGGATGCTCCACTTTGATGGAGCAAGATGCAAAGTGGGTGCAGGAGCTGGGATATGTTTGGCATCCCCACACAATGAAAAGACACTCTGGTTATTCCGCTTCCAGTTCACTTGTTCGAACAATGAAGCTGAATATGAAGGTCTAGTGCAAGGTCTGAGCCTCACAAAATAGATGGGCATCAAGCAATTGATGGTGTTCAAAGATTCTGAACTAGTGGTCAACCAGGTCTAGGGGATTTCCACAACCAAGAATGTCCACATGAGATCATACAGACATAGGGTCTGGGATTTGATTGAGGGTTTTGAAGCCTTCAGCATCTAGATAGTGCCCCGAGAAAAAAATATCGATGTAGACCTCATGGCCGTAATCAAGTCTCAATTTGAACCGGCCTCCAACCTAATGCATAAAGAGCACTTTGTACAAGTGATAGTCTGACCGGCTATCCTAGATAATGATCAGAGCTAGCAAGTATTTGAGAGTGATGAACACATCACCTCGTTCATCCAACAGTTGGGAGAGTTTTCCGATCAGCTCCAACTGAAGATTGTCGAGGCCTATGGGGGTCAAATCATCCAGTTGAAATCCAACGAGCTTCCAAAGGGGCTTGTCACTCTCAAAAATATTTTTGACTGTGATGATGCAAGAAATGACAAAAGAAAATTTGTAGTGAAAAAAAGTGACTATGTGGACCTTCAAGTGGTTTTTTATGTCACACATTCTAGTGTGCATGAATATATCATAGATGGGAGAAAGCTCAAAGTTGGGAAAGACGTCTCGCATCATGATAAAGAAAGGCTCATTGAATTTTGCGAGAGGTATGAAGGGGTAGTTTCCTAGTCATATGATGACCTTAAGGGATATGATCCCAACATCATCCAACATACAATTAAGCTGATGGAAGGTGCAAAACTAGTCCACCAAAAATAAAGGTCGGTTAATCCAAAGATCAAAGCTATGATGGCACAAGAGCTAACCAAGCTAATTCAGTCCTAGATTGTCTTCTTGATCAAGCACAACACTTGTGTGTATAACTTGGTTCTAGTTCGAAATAAGAACAAAGACATTCGATTGTGTGTTGACTTTCGAGATTTGAACAGAGCATCCCTAAAGGATCATTACCCGCTCCCTTCTATGGAGACAATCTTGCAAATGGTGGCGGGGTCAGAAATGTTTTCTCTGCTGGATGACTTCTCCAGTTACAATCAAATCTGGGTTAAAGAGGAGGAACAACATAAAACAACGTTCACTACCAAGTGGGGGACGTTCTCATATGCTAAAATGCCTTTCGACCTTTCAAATGTGGGAGCCACTTTCCAGCCGGCCATGGATATCGATTTTAGCGAGTTGATCAACAAGATCATCTTGATCTATTTAGATAATTTTACTGTGTTCTCTAAGTCCAAGGATGATCATTTTGATCACCTTGAAATAGTTTTTAAAAAATTCCAAGAGTTCGAGGTCTCCCTGAACCCGAAAAAATGTATTTTTGGAGTATTGCAAGGCAAGCTATTGGGACACATAGTGTCCAAAGAAGGAATTTCAATTGATCCCAAGCGGGTGAAGGAAATCAAAGAGCTTCCCCTTCCGGTCAACAAGAAAGGCGTCCAGTATTTCTTTGGAAAGGTTAACTTTGTGAGTCACCAAAAAAAGGGCTAATTGGATCACCAAGATCCTTGAATATGACGTTGAGGTCAAGCCCAAAAATACCGTCAAAGGAATACGACTGTGCGAATATCTGGAACATGATGAAGAAATGACTATCAAAGAAGAACAACCAAAGTTGGTTCTGATGAATGAGTCTGAGTCTGAAGGCTACTAGGTGGTGGACAGAGTAAGATTCATGCACACAAGAAAATATCCGCCCGACCTTCCCTCTCAAAAGAGAAGATTCTACCGACTAGAGAACAATGGATATGCGCTCATTGAAGGGATTCTTTTCAAGAGGAACTTCAATGGTGTTCTATTGCGGTGTGTTACCACTGAGCAGGCTAAGAGGATCCTCGACACTTTCCACAGTAGTCCCGTGAGCGGGCATTTCTCCACAAAAACCACCACCATCAAAATCATGTGCATCGAGTACTTCTAGCCCACACTATTTAACGACTCATATTCCCTAGTTAAAGCTTGCAAGGAATACCAATTCTTCGTAGGGTGAAGGAAAAATTCCACTATGCCCCTCAACCCGATAGTAGTTGATGAGCCATTTGCACAATGGGGCCTCAACTTCATCAGGATGATTAATCCCGCCTCCAACATCAGAAACAAATGGATTCTGACGGCAACAAAATACTTCACAAGATGGACCGAAGCCATGCCCCTGAAGAATGCAACAGAGGCAGAGATAGTATACTTTCTTGAAGAGATTGTGACTAGATTCG
The DNA here is from genome assembly GCA_007258455.2 of Sequoia sempervirens. Classification (NCBI taxonomy): domain Eukaryota; kingdom Viridiplantae; phylum Streptophyta; class Pinopsida; order Cupressales; family Cupressaceae; genus Sequoia; species Sequoia sempervirens. The sequence continues at coordinate 35,810 of VDFB02312227.1, read as the reverse complement.
ACCCTCCTAAAACTATCATCTCCAACAATGCCAAAGTCTTCTTAGGCTCTAAGGTATGTTAATTTTCACTCACGAATGACATATTCTTGAAAACATCATCAAATTACTATCCACAAGGTAATGGCCTGGCATAGTTGACTAATAAAAATTTAGTCCGACTCTTAAAAACAATCGGTTCAAAACACCAACGGGAATGGCATAAAAACCTTCAAACGACACTCTGGGCATACCGCATAACTCCTAAGCAAGTCCTCAAGACCTCACCATATGAGTTAGTATATGGAAAAGAAGCCCTACTGCCTATCTCCATGGAGATTTTTTCACTGCAATTGCTCAAGTCTCTCGAGATAGAGCAAAACGATGCAATGGAGTTGCAACTAGCCGAGTTGTTGGAAGTGTAGGAGAAAAGAGAAAAGGCCCTGATAGCTATGACCAACCACCAGTGGGTGGTTAAGAGATGGTTTGATAAAAAGGCTTTAGACCAAAGTCTAAAGCGTGGCGACCTAGTGCTAAATTTTAATGAAAGGGCAACAAAGCCGACCAACACGAGAAGTTTGATAGCCTCTAGGAAGGCCCTTTCAGAATAATTCAGTGCAAGGAACACAATGCATTTGAATTAGAAACCATGGAATGTGAGACATTGAGGATTCTAGTCAATGAAGTTCATTTAAAATTATTCAATTAGCCTCGGCTTGTTCCACCAATGTAAATATGTGAATAGTGTTTTTCCTTTTTCCTTTGTTTTCTTTTTTGTTGACGGGTCTTTCTAATTAAATTCTTCAAGTGCAATTAAGTGGAAGCGAATGGAACCCATTATTGCAATTTGCAAAGAAAGTTAAAAGAACCCATGAAGTGGAGGAAAAATGAATGCTCACATGCAAAATTGAAGTAAAAACATATATGCAGGAACAAGAAAGGAAAACCCACATTGCAAAATCAAAAGGAAAATGAAACAAGATGATTATATAAAGATATATTATCATTGTATATACATATGCTTTGTTATTTACAAAAAACAAAATGGCTCTGAGGCCACACTACTAAACTATATATCTATATTCTGCTTTCTTTTTCATATATGCTATGATAAGGCCTTTTCCAGGCATATATACAAACAAAAAGGACTAATGAGCTTCAATTTTTAAGGCATATAAAGAGAAATCTTTAGTCATGGGCATGAGCTGTAGCAATGAAAACATTGATGGCAACATCCAGAATCATTTCATCATTAGAGGTAGCGTCTTCACCACCACCAACGTCTACAAGGGCAATGGAAAGTGGCAGAGGGAACACCAGGTTCTTGAAGTCAATGTACTAGTCGATATCGTAGAATGGCATCATGTTGTACAAGCAAAAGAGGAATTAATGGGCATGGGTAACCCTCTGATGATGTTCTTCCTGCAAATGGAGTCAGAAACCGCTAAAAAATGAAAACCATGGAACAACCACTTCTTTTTCAATGAACTTACGAAGGTCACTCGCAGTTGGAATACCTCCACCGAATGTAGCATTCGCCACCACCTCTCTGAGGCTATTCAAGTATTTCTTTGGAAAAATCTCTTTTACTAGGTGAAGGACGAGTGGATTAGGAATCTTGATGTCAAGCATCGACACAACAAAGTGAGAGAACACATCAGTGTTAACTCTGTACTTATCTTCATATTCAAGGCAGTCACATCCCAAAACCCATTTGATGGCTATGATGGCCAAGGAATGCTTATTTTTGGTTATCCTCTTAAGGCGCCTAGTTGAAATCTTGCCCATAAAAGTTGTTTGGGGCTTATGAGAGACCAGCCTAATTGGGGTATTGATAGGGAGGCTAGATGAATCAATCACTGATTCATGCTCTAGGTCTTGCTTGGAAGACCTCTAAGGTGTTTCACTCCACCACTACAACCTATAGGACCTTTCCTTACTTGGGATTCCCTGGTCTTGCCTTTCCAACCTCAACTACCAACATAAATTTCTCCTACCAAGTCCAAACTTGGTGCAAAATTGCAACTCTAACCTTAGCCCTTAATCTACCCTAAAGGCTACAAACCTCCAATTTATTGAATCTAACTTTGCAGGGGTGTGGAGGTACTTCAAAAGACTTCAATCCATCCTACTATGGTTCTGGAAGGTCCATCTGACTCCATTTCTTGGTCGCTTTCACCAAACCCTCAATTAGGCCTAAAAAGGCTACTAGCCCTAAGAGCCCTAATTAGGTCTCCTTCTCTGAGAAATCAGGTTAGTTCTCCAAATCTTTCCAAAGAGCACCCAATATTTTCTTGGGATTCCTGATTCATATGCCCACCTCTCAAAGATTTATGGGGTCTTGGGTCTCAGCTGTCCGTACAAAGGCTCAACTTGAAAATGAGCATTGCTTAGGGTTTTAAGCCATTTCCTGACCTCTCCACAAACTGTTAAGTTCTTTCCTCACCAGATGAATTGATGGAGCTTCTTCCTGCTTACCAGGTCTTGGCAAGACTCATACCTACCTTCTCCAAAAGGAATTTTTTCAAGAATTTGTCACCCCTGCAAGTTAAGTGCTCTACACTAAAGTCTTCCTAGCTAGGCACTTCCCTGGCTCACCTAGGGCAAGACTTTTCCAACAGCTCCTGCACTCACACAAACCCCAAATCCTACCATATATACATACATGGAGTCTAGTCACTATTCCCAAAGGGCCGTACAATTTGTACAGTGGGAAAGTGAACTAATACTCCATTTTCACAAAACTGTCTGGTTCAGACCAACAACAGTATGGAAACCAAACTATTTAAAAAATAAGCTTGAAATTGAATAAAGAAGCTATCTAATGACACAAAAAGCTTGAAGATTAATTACACTACATCCTACACCAACTACAGTGCCCTGTTCAATCCATTAAAGTAACACTTCAAGTAAAAATCAGAAAATTAGCACACAACCACACTATTTTTCCTTCAATGCACAAAACTTCAAAACAATACAAATGCTTCCAACCCTACACTAATGTAGAGGCATTCCATAAATAGGGCCTCCAATTCAGTTATGGCTCTCCTTAGCCACTTGTAACTCCAATTGAGTATTCTTTGCAAAAATTGGAAAGAAACTCCTAAAAAGGCCTAAAAGGTCAAAACCTTAGGCCTATCCATTGGTCAACATGACCTTCATCAGATGATCAAAACCTAAAAAAAAATGCCATTGAGGCTTACATCCAAATGAACTAAGTTTTATTGCTTAGTTGTCCTAGACAAGACTGTCCTAGAAAACCTAAGATAACCTATGGGTGCTCCTGCACAATTCTCCCCCTCAGCCAAACACTAAGGATTGTGGGGAGAGATTAGAGATAAATCAATACCCTACTTCTTGAACTGAGCTTCATCCACCCATGTAGCCTCAAATTCTGGTTTGTCTTTCCATTTGATGAGATGTTCCATGTATTCCTTATGCCGGGAAGACTTCTTCACCCTTGATTCCAAGATCCTCTCTGCTTGCAGCTTGTCTTTAGGAGGTAAGGCTATGTTACTCACATCCTTCAAGACATCCATACTTTTCTGATCCAAATAAGTGACTGGTCCTTTATACCTGATCAAATCAGCCACATTAAACACTGGTGAAATGCCTAAATCTGCAGGTAGCTCCACCTTGTAAGCATTCTTTCCATGCTTGGCTAACATCTGACATGGTCCCACTCTCTTCATCTGCAACTTGGTTGATGTTCCTTTCTGCAACCTAGATTTGTTGAGATGGACCATGACATAGTCCCCTACTGAAAATTGTAGATCTTTTCTAGACATATCCACCTTAGCTTTCAACTTGTGAGTAGCCTATGTAATTGTCTTCTTCACTTGCTCCTGAATCTCCTTCATGTTATGAGAGAAATATTCAGCATGGCCACTCCTATGCTCCATAGTTCCTAGGTCTCTAAGTTCACACACACCTCTTGGGTGCATTCCATACACTATTTCAAAAGGACTTCTACCTATGGTCTGATTCACACTGTCATTGTAGGCATATTCAGCTTGTGATATGACCAAGTCCCATGTCTGTCCATTCTCCTTGGTGAGGCACCTTAGAAGGTTACCTAACACCCTGTTAACCACCTCAGTTTGTCCATTGGTCTGAGGATGGTAGGCTGATCCAAAAGACAAATTAGTACCTAATCTGCTCCATAGAGTTTTCCAAAAATGACTCATGAACTTCACATCCCTGTCTGAGACAATGCTCAATGGCAATCCATGGATCCTCACAATCTCTTTGAAGAAAAGATGAGCAATATAGCTAGCATCATGGGTGGTCTTGCAAGGAATAAAATGACTCATTTTACTAAATCTATCTACCACCACATAGACACTATCAAACCCTGTCTTGGTTTTAGGGAGTCCTACCACAAATTCCATGCTAATACATTCCCATGGCCTATTGGGAATGGGTAGAGGTTGATATAAACCTGCATTACTAGCTCCCCCCTTGGCTTTCATACAAACTACACACTGCTCCACATACCTTCTGACATCCCTTGGCAACTTGGGCCAGTAATAGAACCTCTGCACTAGTTCCATTGTTTTGTTGATACCAAAATGACCACTAAGACTACCATTGTGCTTCTCCTGGATAAGATTCTCTCTCATTGAACCTTTTGGAACACATAACTGATTTCCTTTGAACAAAATTCCACTCTGCAATGTATACTCTGAGAATTGACTATGAAAGTGATTCTCAAAATCAGAACATACCTTATATGCCTCTGAGAAGTCTTCATCTTCTCCATAGAGATCCTTGAAACTCTCTATCCCAATGCTCTTTATCTATATTTCTTGCACTGTCAGCAACCTCCTACTTAATGCATATGCCACCTTGTTCAACTGTCCCTTCTTGTGCTTGATGGTAAAAGTGAAAGCTTGGAGGTATTCCATCCATTTCAAATGTCTATTGCTTAGCTTCTCTTGTGTGTTGATGTAGGTAAGTGCTTGGTTATCAATAAACAATACAAACTCTTTAGGTAGGAGATAATGTCTCCACTTTCTAAGTGACTGCACTAGAGCATATAATTCCAAGTCATAAGTAGAATACTTCTGTTTAGCTTCATTGAACTTTTCAATAAAGAAAGCTATAGGCGTGCCTTCTTGGCTTAGTACGCCTCCTACTGCAATTCCACTGGCATCACATTCCACAGTGAATAACTTATCAAAGCTAGGTAATAAAAGGATGGGTTGAGTTGCCACTTCTTGTTTCAGTTTCTCAAAACCCTTCTCAGCTTCAAGAGTCCATTTGAACTTAGTTTTTAGGCCACCTTTGATTGTATCAAGTACTGGTGCACAAATGCCACTAAAGTTCCTTATAAACTTCCTATAAAACTGAGCTAACCCATGAAAACTTCTTACCTCTGTCCTAGTGGTTGGTGTAGGCCAATTTAGGATAGCTTCCACCTTGCTTGGGTCCATCTCAATGATCCTTGGGATACTACAAACCCTAAATACACAAGCTCTTGTTTGAATAACTCAAACTTTTCTAGATTGATGGCTAACCTCTCCTCCTGAAATATTTTAAGAACCAACTCCACATGCTTTAGATGTTCTTCTATTGTCTTGCTAAAGATAAGTATATCATCTAGATATACCACCACAAATAGCCCTGTGAAATCCTTAAGCACTTCATTCATGAGCCTCATGAATGTGCTAGGGGAATTTGAGAGGCCAAATGGCATCACTCTCCACTCATACAACCCATCAGTTGTCTTAAAAGTTGTCTTCCATTCATCCCCCTCTTTGATTCTAATCTGGTGGTATCCACTCTTGAGATCCAACTTAGTAAAATACTATGCTCCTCCAAGATAGTCCATCAAATCCTCTATCCTAGGAATAGGAAACCTATATCTAATTGTAATCCTATTGATAGCCCTAGAATCGGTGCATAGCCTCCACTTACCACCTTTCTTGGTTGCTAAGACCATTGGTACTACACACAGAATGATGCTCTTCCTAATTAGTCCTTAGTCTAATAACTCCTGCACTTGTCTAGCTACTTCTAGGTTATGATCTGGTGTAAGCTTGTAAGTTGCTTTGTTTGGAAATGAAGCCCCTGGTATGAAGTTAATCTGATGACTGATGGCTCTCTTTGGAGGTAAGGTTGCTGGTGTTCCATCATTGAGTATGTCCTTGAATTTCTCAAGCAACTTCTGGACTGCTCCTGGTATGACTGTTTTCTTAGTCTTATCTTCCTCCTTGGGTTGCACCATGACCACATATCCTCCCCCTCCTTGTTGTAGAGTGTTTATAAACTCTTTTCCACTACTTAACAAGACACTAGGGGTCTTTGACTGTCCTTCTTCCTCATCTGACAATGACTGCAGTTTGAATGTCTTTCCATCCTTCTTGAATGAGATAGTGTTCTCCTTTCCATCATAGATGGCTCCTCTATCATACTGCCATGGTCTGCTCAATACAAGATGGCATGCATCCATGGGCAACACATCACAAATCAACTTGTCCTTGTATCCTCCAATGGAGAACTCCACCATTGTCTGCTCATTTACAAGAACACTCTATCCTTTGTTCAACCATGTCACCTTGTAAGGACTAGTGTGGGGTATCTTCTCCAATTTTAACTTCCTTACTGCCTCCTCAGAGATAATGTTATCAGTAGACCTTGAATCCACTATAACCTTGCACACCTTTCCAAGTATTTTGCATCTTTCCCTGAATAAGGCCCTCCTTTGCTTTGGCTCTTCTTTGACTGGTTGTTTGATTAGAACCATGCTAAACATCAGGTTCTCCCCCATTTTTGATTCTATGTGACTAACCTCTGGTGACTTGACACTCATGGTGTCCTCTTGAGCATATGCTACTCTCTTTTCTGTATTTGAGGAAGATGCTTTCTCCGGGCACCTATAAGCTGGATGACCTACTTGACTGCAGTTGTAACACTTCATACTAGCAAAGTATGAGTTACTTCTGCTTGCTCCTCTTCCTCTATTTGAACCTCCTTGAGGTCCTCTACCTCTTCCATAGCCTCCTCTATAAGTTGTTTCACTCCCATGCTCTATGAGTTTAGACTCTCCATGACTTCTTTGTTCAGTCCCTCTACCTTGGTATCCACCTCTATGTCCTCTTTGATCTTTGCCTTTACCTCTATTCTTAGAAGCCTGGTCTTGTTTCCTCTTACTCCTTTCTTCAATCTTTATAGCCAATTGATAACATTGGTGCACTGTCTTGGGACTTAGAAGAGTCATCTCCTCTTGAATGTTCCACTTCAAGCCGTTAAGGTACCTAGCCACCTTAAGACTTTCATCCTCAGTTACATTAGACCTCATGCAAAGTTTTTGAAATTCCTCAGTATAAGAATTCACATCTTGATATCTTTGTCTCAAGCTCTATCTTTTCTTGTGCAACTGAATTTCATAATCATCTAGCATGTATGCTTCTCTTACTTTGGCAACCATTCCCTTCCAAGTAGAAATAGGCTTCTTGCCTTCCTTTTCTCTCTTTGTCTGAATGAACTTCCACCATGTCAAGGTAGTACCTCTCAATCTTGATTTGGCCACCTTTACCTTCTGTGCTTCAGAGACTCCATCACACTCAAAATGGTTTTCCATTCCCTCTATCCAATCCATGACTAGATCAGCTTCCATTTTCCCACTAAACAGTGGTATGCCTTCAAGTGCTTTTCCACTCAAAGCCTTCAATGCCTTCAAGAAAGGTTCCTCTTGCAAAATAGGGTTAGGTTCAGGGATCTTGTCTTCCTCTGCAACCTCTTCTTTCTTTGGTACCCTTCCTTCCAACTGCACATTACTCATTACTTGCTCAAGTTGGGCTATTCTTTCCCTCAATAGCCTATTGTCTTCCTCTTGTTCTTTGACCTTCTTGGCCAATATTCATTTGTCACTATGTCAGTAGAACCACTAGACTCAATCTCTGACATATATTATTCTATCCCAAATCTTTTGTTGCTCTAATACCAATCTGATAGGGAGGCTGGATGAATCAATCACTGATTCATGTTCTAGGTCTTGCTTGGAAGACCTCTAAGGTGTTTCAATCCACCACTACAACCTATAGTACCTTTCCTTACTTGGGATTCCCTAGTCTTGCCTTGCCAACCTCAACTACCAACATAAATTTCTCCTACCAAGTCCAAACTTGGTGCAAACTTGCAACTCTAACCTTAGCCCTTAATCTACCCTAAAGGCTACAAACCTCCAATTTATTGAATCTAACTTTGCAGGGGTGTAGAGGTACTTCAAAAGACTTCAATCCATCCTACTATGGTTCTTGAAGGTCCATCTGACTCCATTTCTTGGTTGCTTTCACCAAACCCTCAATTAGCCCTAAAAAGGCTACTAGTTCTAAGAGCCCCAATTAGGTCTCCTTCTCTGAGAAATCAGGTTAGTTCTCTAAATATTTCCAAAGAACACCCAATATTTTCTTGGAATTCCTAATTCATATGCCCACCTCTCAAAGATTTATGGGGTCTTGGGTCTCAGCTGTCCGTACAAAGGATCAACTTGAAAATGAGCATTGCTTAGGGTTTTAAGCCATTTCCTGACCTCTTCGCAAACTGTTAAGTTCTTTCCTCACCAGATGAATTGATGGAGCTTCTTCCTACTTACCAAGTCTTGGCAAGACTCATACCTACCTTCTCCAAAAGGAATTTTGTCAAGAATTTGTCACCCCTACAAGTTAAGTGCTCTGCACTAAAGTCTTCCTAGCCGGGCACTCCCTGGCTTGCCTAGGGCAAGAATTTTCCAACAGCTCCTGCACTCACAAAAACCCTAAATCCTACCATATATACATACATGGAGTCTAGTCACTATTTCTAAAGGGTCATACAATTTGTACAGTGGGAAAGTGAACTAATACTCCATTTTCACAAAACTGTCTGGTTCAGACTAGCAACAATATGGAAACTAAGCTTGAAATTGAATAAAGAAACTATCTAATGACACACAAAGCTTTAATATTAATTACACCACATCCTACACCAACTACAGTGCCCTGTTCAATCCATTAAAGTAACACTTCAAGTAAAAATCAGAAAATGAGCACACAACCACATTGTTTTTCCTTCAATGCACAAAACTTCAAAACAATACAAATGCTTCCAACCCTACACTAATGCCGAGGCATTCCATAAATAGGGCCTCCAATTCAGTTATGGCTCTCCTTAGCCGCTTGTAACTCCAATTGAGCATTCTTTGCAAAAATTGGAAAGAAACTCCTTAAAAGGCCTAAAAGGTCAAAACCTTATTTGAGCAAAAACCTTAGGCCTATCCATTGGTCAACATGACCTTCATCAGATGATCAACACCTAAACAAAAATTCCATTGAGGCTTACATCCAAATGAACTGAGTTTTATTACTTAGTTGTCCTAGACAACCTAAGATAACCTATGGGTGCTCTTGCACCAGGTATTCATGGCGACAAAGCCATATACGGCTCTCAGACACAAGCCCTATGTCAATCGCCTAAGTCTAAACTCTATGCAAATACTACGCAAACTGCCAATACTGAAAGCTAAGCCAATCACCTAATACCTATTCTCTTAAAAGTTGCTAAGTGTGATTTCACTATTACCCAAAGCACCTATTTATAGAAATGACTAGGATAAGCGTGGTAATTTTCATACCATATACATGAGGCTAATCAAGTACCGCCTCAAAATTTGCATGAAGGCTCACTGAAACTCCCACCCAGTTGCATCTACAGGTACGATTTGCTACATGCAGGATTAATGGAATCTAATTAATTAGTATAAGCTGGTAGCAAACTCTAGCAATAGTTCATGCGGCTGAACGTTGAGGTGTCATTTTGCAGATGCTTCTCAAATTTCAAAGGAGGACACAAATATTTTCGGGTACTTATTGCATACTTTGACGTACTCATTCCATTTGGGATATTAATTTCCATGACATACGATGCCTAAGTTGCCTTCAAATCATCGGCTTAAGTTCCAAGAAAAATCACATCGAAAGTACATCATTGCCAAGGGTTATCATGAATTCTTGTCATTTCAAAATGGTAAGTAATTTGCTTCACACAAACAAATAACTGGCAGTACATGCCGATTTTAATGCAAGTTGGTAAGCGTAGTTGGCCATCCAAAGAAGGAAATAGCTAAGTGTCGCATGCAAAAGGTTTTTGTATTGTGAATGCTTTTCAGAAAATGCTGCCCAAAGCAAAATAAATTTTAGGTGCAACTAGAGCCGAGGTAATTGCAAAAATTTGAGTTAAGCAAAAATCTATAGAAGAAGGAAATGGCAGAGAGTTCTAAAAAAAAAGGACAAGTTGAGGCACAAGAAGAAGAAACATAGAGCTTGTTTGATGATATGCATAGAGAAAAATTCATCTACGTTTTTGAAAATGTTTCTTATGCTTCGCCTGGTATACCAGAGAAGCTAGAATGGGAAAACACGCGGGTTTTTGATAAGCCCAAAAGTTATAGGGATCAGAGCTGAATCAAGGAGGAGTGGGATAATATTCATGATCCCATCGTAAAAAACCCCAAGAATTTGAGGGAGCCAGCCTGTGAAAGAATGAAAGCGTCCACCGACCAGATGTCAATGTCTCAAAAGCTATGGTACAACGGGCTCCCGCAGTATATGGTCCCATTTGTTCACTATTTCCCAGAACTGGTCGATGCAGCCATCAAACATTCCAACCCATACACCAACACCATCGAGGGCCAAAAATTAAAGGTCAATATCTATCCAAAAGCTATCTGGAATATGTTGTGCATTCCTAACCCCGACTCCAGACAAGAAGAGATGGAATCATTCAACCCACCAAAGGGAGAAACAATATGGAGAAACATGAAAAAGGCTCAGGACTTTTACAACACAGAAACCAAAAGGCCTGAGGTAGATCACCAAAATCCACCAAAGATTCTGACATTGCTCATCGCCTTTCCCGCAGACATGTAGGATGCATTCTCAATGTTGGCATTTGTTTACGGTTTGGACACCGAAAAGGATGTGTATGAATTTTAGTTGGGTCTGGGGTTTCAGTTCCACAAACATCATACCTTTTTCTGGTATGGCTTTACAAAATATGTTATTGATGAGATGCTAGGGAAAATTAGGGATTACCCGACGCAACAAAAGTTCAGGTTTCCTTCCTTCCTTTCTCACATGTTTTTGCACCAAAACCCTGATTTCTTTAGAAGTATATGAAGTTGTCTATTTTTGATGATTCAGGCAAATAGAAGCCAATTTCTGTATGGTCTCTTCTCCTCTCTGCTACTTATGACTATTATGCATTTTTGAATTATTTCTTGACTCCAATTCTGCAAGATTTGAAGGGGGGTGATGATTTTGACTGGCTCACCAAGGAGCAAACTACATATATGCAAAATTTCACCCCCAAATGTGACTGGTTTCTCAGAGCAGATTTTACATTGATTTGGTTACATTGTTTCACTGGAGAACCATTTTTCCTTCTGACCTGTCACGAATCGAGTGCTGGCCCTTGAAATGTTCCTGCAAGTATCTCTTATCGACTACCAATTTTGTGGAGGGAAGGCCAAAAAGAGGGGATTCTTCATCTATCTGCAAACCTTTAAAACAATGGTCATGAACAAGAAACAAATGCACGACCTACTGGAAGATAAGTTGGCTCACCTCAGGTTGGTAATGATTTGTGATAAATGAAATTACAACCCCAAAAATGATGCTCCAAATGAATTTTTCAAGGTAATACACAACTTGCGGCCTCACTGGGAGAAGAGGAGGAACCCGTTGAAAGATCTAGATGATCTATTGGTTGATTTGATTCACATTCCTACAAAGGACAGTAGGCCACCATTGCATAAATTCTACTTCCCCTTAGTGGTGTATGATGAGAAGCAAAAAATGGGAGCCAGCCTGTTCAACAAGTTGCAAAAAGGAGAAGAATGGACCATGGAAAGAATCAGAGCTTTCTAGGTATACCGCCAAGAGACTGGAAAAACAGAGGCCTATTATGGAAGTGTGGCATTGGATGACCAATTTGATTAGATATGGGACGATGAACATCCTGCTTCTAACTCCAGCACAAACAAGGGCGATGACTCTGGTGAAGAGCCCGAAGAGAAAGAATCTAAAGTATCATCGACCTCCGCTCAACAAAATAAAAAGGAAATGAACTAGCCTATCTGGTTTGTTTCAAATGTGCGGCTGAACCTATCAAGAGATTCATGAACACTCACCTGGGTTGCCGCAAGGACAAGAGTAACTTAGCAACAATCAGAAACTAAAGCAGTGGGGGACACCCCGCTCGCCAAACGGAAGTGCACAGAAGTAGTTGCTGGGGGGAGTTCGCAAACACCCTCAGCAAGCCAAGAGGCCATGGCAAGCCAGGAGTTGCAATCATCCAGTCAATAGGTAATGTTTGCTCCTTCTTCTCTAACTTATCAATCTTTAGTAGCCCATGTTGTTTTTGTGGCATCCATCACTACAAGTGTCGGCCCTGCTTTCTCTATTTCTACCACAGTGGTTGCAGGAGGTTTCTCTTCGTTCTCCCAAATGAGGCCATTTATCCTAACACCTCCGTAGACCCTTACACCTTTTGCTACTGCCCAATCTGTTATGGCCTCTCTTTCCTCAAGCGCAACCGCTATTGAAACTCCTGATACTACTATATCAATCACAACCCAGTTCACCCAGGAATTGGAGTCCGCCATGAGCCCACAATCGCTACAACAACAAATGAGTTCTCCTACCGATTCACAGATTGAACTTTGGAAAATTCCTAATTTCTCCTCGCAGACTGTCAATCTCCCAAAGAGGAAAACACACGGGCCCGCTACATTTACGTTCCCTTTTCCCCTACCTCCCAATGCACCTATTGTAGGCAGGCTAGTTTAGTCACCGTCCCAATTTATAGTACAGAGTGATGCTACAAAGGAAGTGCGGGCCCTTAGGATCCAAAAGCAAAAAATGAAGGATGACAAAAAGGAGGCGGTGCCAAAGGTGTATACTGTGTACAATGAGGCACATGAAACATTGAATTTCACCACCATGTACCCAAAAATTGTCAAACCACAAGGGGAGATGTTGTCAGATGATTACAACATGTATGCCATGGGACTTGATCTGAGAGTAGCCCAATCACAAGAGAAGGTAGAACTCATGGAAGAGACAAAGCAGGTGGTGACCACAAACTTCCTCAAGTCTGGTCACCAACTAAAAAAGAAAGAAGAGGAGTTGAAGCTTGTAAAAGATAGGGTCGATTTCCTAAAAGAAAAGGAAAAGGAAATGGAGGCAAATATTACACGCTTATCAAAAAAAGTGCAAGCACTAGAGATAGAGCATAACAGACTCCAGGAGGAACTTGCAAGGCTCCAATTTGTTGACCCCACCTTGGTCGATGTGCTATAGAAAAAGAACCAAGACTATCAAACCCACTTAACTCTAGTGGAAAAAGCGACACAACAAAAAGATAAAGAGTTTGAACAGCGGAGTGCTCAATTCAAGCAAAAGATGCAAGAGAAAGAGGCAAACTTTGAAGCCTGAAAGGCCCAATTGGAAAAGGAGCTTCAAGAGACAAAGCTTTCTCTTGGATCAGAATCAAAAAACAAGAGTCGAGTCGAGGAAAACTAGTCCAAAGAGCTAAGCAATATCGAGGGAAAACTTGCATCCGCAAATAGTAAAACTGTAGAATTGATAGAGGATGTCACCTCGAAGGATGCAAAGATTGCCCTTCTAAGGAATGCTCCCCAGGTCCCTACTACTCAACCAAACCTCATCCTAGTAGCTCAACAACTATATATTTCATACTGCGAAAAGGTTAAGGCCTTTTGCCTAACACTTCAGCCAATGCTCTGATTCATGTTGGCGACAATAAAATTGAGTAGGGAGGTTCATAGAACAATTGAGCAGTTCCCGCGGTTCATCGCGGAAAGGGTTCTTGAGGCAAAGAGTTTTCTAAGTAAGCTATGCGTGGTCTCTAATGAAAACTTAGGAAAGGCATGGATTGAGGATCAAAATGTTGCTGCCAAAATGACAAACAAATTCATCCACTGCCACACAACCATCCTTCGTACTAATGCCTACATAGCTACTTTGAATCAGACTATGGATAGCATGCAAGAAAATTTATCCCGACTAATCGAGATGGGCATGCCATCCCCATTTCTTGAAGATGAATCAATCACCACAGTTGAGCAAATTGCAGAGAAAATTGAAGAGGAGTAGGACCCAACCGCTTTTGAGAGTTTCAGCCAGCCTCCTACCACAATAGATATTGAGGGCACCATTCATCTGATAGCACGATTGCTTTTCCAATGTGATTTTGGTGCTGGTTTACCTAAGGTGCTGCCTTATAAAGAAATGCTCGACCTGAGCAGAGCACAAGAAAATATTTGTGACGTATCGAGACCATCCAAGGCCGACTGGTTGCCACTGCAGGCAACTCTTTCTAAACTCTGAATCCATCGTCCTATGGATGGTGCTCTGGTCTGCGAGCCAAAGAAAATTTTTGGTTCCTCGTTCTGCAGGCGAAACGCCCTTGGTAGCCACCAAAAGTTGTGTATGTAAAATTCTTCGAGCTCCCTTCGGGTGTTCTTTTGTTTTGCTAAGCTCCGGTCCTTGCCTCATATACTCAACATGTTGCCCTTAGCCTTTCATTGGCCTTCTTTTTTCTATACTCTATCAACTGCTCCCACGTGTCTGCCTAGTGCTCCTCATAGCCAAGGCTTCCTTCGCTCTTCTATCGGCTCCCGATTTGCTCCCACGTGTCTTCACCGTGGGCTATTTATAATTGCTTCCCTTTACTTCCTCGTTGGGCCCCACCTGTGTGCCACGTAGTTTCCTTTCGCGTAAACTTTTGGAAGACCCCACATAGGGTGCCAATTATAAAAATTGCTGCTACATGTCTTCTCAGTGCAAGCTTTCAACAAAGGGAGGGGATAATGAACCACAAGTTGTGCCATGTTGCCACCTATCTCCTTGCGGGGACTTCATCGAAAGGGAAGATTGGAGCCAACACCAAGCCGCAATATGTTGTCGTGTGTTCTAACTACCTCCTCTGGAAGGCGACACTTGTCTGCTCGAGGTATTCTTGGACCACTGCCATCATTTGCAGGGGATGCATCTAGTTGGGAAGCGTGTACATTCTAAGGCCTGAATATTTTCTGTTGCAACGGCCAAAGGAAATCATTTGCTCAGGATATTGAATCTTTTATGTTACAAGCTCTCCAGGCAGTGGATTATTGGCTATAAGTATCGCTTCTCGCTTCAAAAAATGAGTTCAGAAGATGCAAAAAAATTAGAGAGAGACACCAGGCATTTTGTATTATTTTTTAAGATTATTATATGAAACTTTCAGACTGTGCCATTGTTCGATCTTTTTATTTTTTCTTATGTTATTTGATAAGACATTAATACTGTGCCATTATTGTCTAGATTGTTCATTTACAAGAAATTCTATGATTTTAAATACAAATTGTTGATTTAGATAATGTCTTTGACTCCTCTTTTTAGTGGATGTATGCTATAATCATTTTATGTCATTAGATGAATTGTTCAGAGCTTTTCTTTTGGTTTCTATGATTTTGGAACATAGCAGATTGTTGAATGGGCCCTTGAATTTATTTCCAAAGGATAGATTTACCGTGCCTTTATCTACATCTTGGTGTGCATCACCTTAGTTAGATTTTTATTTTATATATCTACTTCCTTTTCCCATTGAAAACCCCAGTTACAGAAGAAGCTGACTTCTTTAAAAATCTGGAGGTCACTCAATTTAGCACAAGTGCCCCCCCCATTAACTGAGTTTCCCATAAAGGTTTTTACCTTGCCAATTTTTGGCATGAACATAAACAATCTAGCAATGATGAGAAGAAGCCATTCCCAAAAGGGAAAAAGTTTCAAAAAAATAAAAAAAGTTTCTTTATCAATGAGGAAGGCTTCTTATTTGATGATGATGACAAATCCACTCTGAGAATGAAGGAGAAAAAAATCCTTTCATGGCTATGGAAACCTTTGAAGAAGATGCAAAAATAAAGTGTAAAATTGATGATGATGTGGAAGTAGACCTTGTGGAAGAATTCTTTGTGTCGACAAAGAAATCAAAAGGATGAAGAAAATAATTTTTAAAAGAAGTGAAAGACAAAGAAAAATTATCTCAAAATATTGAGAAAGTAGAGAAGGTGATTATTGATCTAAATATTCAAGTAGAAGAGGCAAATAGTATTCAAGAAGTTATGACTAAAAGATTGCAATTAAGAGACAAGGATTGCGAAAAACTTGAAACAAAGATTGTATCACTGAGGAAAGATCTCGAAAAGGTAAATTATCAACTAAAGTTAAAGTTTGGGAAGAGTGCTAAGATCTTGGATCAGATAATAAAAATCCAAAGATCACCACATATCAAAAATTCTCTTGATTTTACTAATATACAAAAGAATAAGGTGGTTGAGTAGCCTATGAAGTCTATTGTTGAGAGTCTGGAAGAGAATGACTCTGAAAGTTCAAAGTCTAAGAAATTTACAACAATCAATGATAGAAAGGTGTTGAATGATGGTTTCATCCAAGTGTACATACATAATAGAAGGTATTGAAGACAAGCTTCAAGAGGAAAAGGATACAATCCCAAGTTCTATCATTCTTTTTCTGGTTACTGTTTTAATTACAATAATTTTGGTCATAAGGCTATGAATTGTAGAAAGGTTCTAACTAGAAGAAATGATTTTGTTAGCATAAATGCATTTGCACCTTTGCATAATTTCAATATTATTATCACAAATGCAATAATTTTGGACATATTGTTGGAAACTATAGAAGAAATTTTGTGAGTCCTATATCGAATACAAAAGGAGATAAGTTAGAATGTTAGAATAATGAAACAGGTAAGTTTTGGAAGAAAAAGAAACCAAAGGAGAAAAGATCAGAGAAATCTATGGTGGCTCATACTGCATTACATTCTCAAAAGGAGAAGAACCTATGGATAATTGAAAATTGATAATCAAGTCACATGACCAGAGATAAAAACAAGTTCATGCACTTCAAGAAGTTTGATGGAGGACCTATAACCCTTCATAAAAATTTTGTTGCTTAGATTACCGATAAGGGAATTTTGAGTCTTGATGGAAAAAAGAAAAAAAATCATGATGGTCTATATGTAGAGGGATTTAAGCACAATATTCTAAGTTTAAGTTAAATGTGTGATAAAGGCTACAATCTTTCATTCAATGCTAAAGGTTGTGAAATCAGAAAGACTGGTACTGGTGAGTTAGTTGTTGAAGGAAGTAAGACTGACAGTGATGTATATCATCTCAGTGAGGTAAAATGGATATAATTTCTTCGCAATCCAAAGAGGAGAGTTGGATCTAGCATTTGATGATCTTGCAAGGATTGGTTGAAAAGGAATAGTAAGAGACATGCCAAAGATCAAGAAGCCTTAGTCTACTAGTTGCAGACCATGTCATGAGAGAAAACAAACAAGGACCAAATTTCCTACTAAGGAATATAACAAGGACCAAATTTCCTACTAAGGAATATTCTACAACAAAGCCATTGAATTTGATTCATATTGATCTATGCAGACCAATGAGAAAAAAGAGCATACAAGGTGATAAGTATTTTATGATGCTTATTAATGATTATTCTAGAATGACTTGGATTAATTTTCTAAAATAAAAATCAGAAGCATTTGAGAAGTTTAAAGAATTTAAGGCTATGGTTGAGAATGAAACCAGAAGAACAATCAAATGTCTGGGATCAGTCAGAGGTGGAGAATTCACTTATGGAAAGTATGATGATTTGTGTGAGTTGCATGGGATCCAAAGACAAGGTTCTACTCCTAGAACTTCGTAATAGAATGGAGTAGCTGAGAGGAAGAACCAGACCATATAGGAGAGGGCCAGAACAATGTTAAGTCAAGCAAAGTTATCAGATATGTATTAGAGAGAAGAAATTTAAACTGTAGTGTATATTTTTGATAGAGCTCAAATCACACCAAAGATTACTAAAAAACCATATGAACCATGGAAAGGAAGACCAACTTCAGTTAGATATCTCAAGATATTTGGAAGCAAGTGCTACATCAAAAGAGATGAAGAACATTTGGGTAAGTTTGATTCTAGATCTAATGAAGGTATTTTTCTTAGTTATTCTATGATAAGCAAGGCATATAGATGCTATAACAAAAGACTAAAAAGGATTGTGGAAAGTGTCAATGTAAGTATTGATGAAATATTATAGTTTATTGATACTTTGGATGAAGAAGATAATGAAGATCTAATTTCCAGTAGTGATGAAGACTTGTAAATTGATTCTAAGAATACAGTTACAAATATTCTGACTAGGAATGTTAAGAAGAATCATTTTGAAAATCAAATTATAGGAGATAACGACAGTGGGGTTCAGCCTCAGAGAAAATTTGAGAAAGCAAATGAATAGGTATGTAATGCCCCGCCATGAACCCTAGAGGATAAAACTTAAACAACTGAAAACAGACAATTTTTTTTTAGGTGAAATGTTGCATGATTGAAATTGAACATAAGCTTAATTACTATCCTACGTCCTCTAGGGTGCACAACTGCATCACTAATTTCCCATTATCCAAGTTTACAAAACTATATAACATAGCAATAACCAAATTCTAATCATCATTGAGCATCACATTTCATCAAATGAACCATGAGATACAACCATACTATAAACATAAAAGAATAACTGATTAAACATTTATTTCAATTAACATCTACAATATCAATACATGAGATACATTTGTTTCAACTTTACAATTTACATTTTATACAAGGATACTACCTCGTTACAAGTGAGGAGTGCTCAATACATGATACATGATAGAGATAGAGTACAATGATCACAAATCTCAAAAGAAGATGCAGTGCAGTAGTCTCCAAATCGATTGAAGCTGCCATGACACAAGCAAGAGAAGGGAACCTAATGGAGAACTTAACACGTTCCACCCAACCATGTGAACTCAAAGGTTCACCCCCCGTGCTAGGAGAAAACAAAGGGTCCCACCAACACTGACAGACAAGAACAACAGACTACACAAGACTGACAAAACAACAATGATCAAGACAAAACACCATTGAACAACAGAACACTACTTCCAGAGGCATACCGCATCAAAGAGAGATGAACATCAAGAGGTTACTTAGTTGTCGTAGGATGGTTTCATCGCATAATTTGTTATGGGTTACCCTAGCGTAACCTTCTTAGGCTACCGAACCCCCATCCCGGGTTACCCTGGTTGCCTCTACCAGTTGTTGGACCCCCATACAAACTATGCGGTGCAACATACCTTCCAGTCAGACCAAGTAGTTGAACTTGCCTTTCCAGGCCTTCTCGTCTCACCTCAAGCCTAAACAAGCGCTTGAGCTATGAGAGAGGCATCCATTATCTTTATTTAATGTGAGATCTACCCAAACCCCCTAATTATTTTTAGGTTATCACTTTACTAAACTCTCAGTGAGTTACCCTGGCACCCCTTTGTGTGTCAGCCCCCACTGAGAGCCACTCCCCTACTGACAACTCAGGAACCAAATAAAATCAAGGAACATTGCCACTTGCACATCACAAACTCAAACAAGATCACACCGAGGCATAATCCCACCCCACGCACAAATTTTAGAAATACCAATCACGTAGGTGAACGTATGGTGCAAGGCTTACAACCAATATATACACAATCAATATAAGATTCACAATAACAAAATTAATCAACATTTCCACCAAGAGAACAGATCTCTCAAGCCTCTAGAAGACTCCAACAATTCACTTCACAAAAGACTTAACCATTCGATCAAAACTCACAAATCAATGCTTCATCGATAATCACTCTCTAATCTCAAACGAGCAATTCAAGACAATAATAAAATATAGAGTCTAACATAGGTTTAGCAAGTAAACCTTTTATTTTTGCTAATTATTCATTTAATTTCAAAGATAAACTTTTCTCATAAATGTTATTTTCCGTTATAAGGTCACAAATATAACCAACTTCCATATAACATATAATTTTATTTAATCTATATAAATTTTCAATACTTAAGAGCAACAAAATGACTTTTATGATAAACATGACACGTTATTATGTAACTTATACACTCCCACTCATACCTAAACATATTCATATATATATATATATGTGTGTGTTTTTACAATGATTAATATTAAATTGATATCAAAATATTAAATTGTAAGCAACAAGGAATCTAAATTGTTTTATGGAACATGCATATATCAGCATACCTAAAGACATATCTATTTTATTTTTGTATCTGTACAATATCATTCTACCAAGATATGAAGGGTTGATCCTTTGCATGAGTAAGACACAAAACGACATATGGAAAAGCAGGCGAAATCACTAAAAATTTCACAGTAGCCAGCTAAGTTTTATAAACAACAAATGAAATAGAGATTGCAATGATTTCAAATACAGTCAAACTCACCTATAGCGTAATAGAACAAACCCAAGGTGTGATTTAACCACAAGCAATGATACAAAACTTAAGTGCGCATAAGGCGCTGAAGAATAGATAAATTTTAAATCAGTGATAAGATTACAAGTAATGTATCTTCTAGATCACATGAACTCCTAAAGCCAATATACGGCATGCAACTACCATCAAGAGTGTTACCAAACCAAAAAGATGAAGGGAGTTTTCATAAGGGAAAGTCTTCAATGCTCCATGAGCCAGCTTTATTGCCAACCATACATTCACATTGTATTTCCCCTAATAGTATTAATGTTGAAGAAATTTCCTTGCAAAACCAAGGATTCAAAGCAAATCAACTTGTGGTACAAAAGATTAAATCCCTAGTCAATCTGTTGTTAAATCAAATTTATAAGATTGAACTCATAAGGACTGTCTTATCAACAAATGTGTATATGCATATATACAACCTTCAACCGAACCTTAAAGTCTACCCAGTTGAAGTTGTAACACAACGATGTTCTAATAAATATTAAACCAAATCAAATTTAAAGTCAGTATATGTTTACACATTCAAATTGCATGGCTAACAACAATTCATGCGTTTGATGTATAACATGCAAACTGAATTTTATGAGGTAGTATTTGTATGCGTTTAAAATATTATTATCGGCCTTTAAAGTAGAACTAGCACGCTAAAACTCAGCACATGCAGACTCCAATGAATAACGCAAAGATTCTAATGAAATCTAGGAAAGAGGCAAGAGCTCGTATGGTGAAAGTTTTATCACAAACACAATTAGGAACATATAAAGATTACGACAAACATTAAGAGCAAGCAAATTTACAGAGCCACCATCTATTCTACATAATTAAATATTTTGCCTTAGAGAACACAATTGTGTGCTATTCTTTCAAAACAAGCAGTGAATTCAGGAGAGATTATGGAACCTGGTTTAATCAGATAGCGGGTCAGAAGAAGTTGTCGGTTCAAATTCCAACTGATCCTAATTTTTCTTTTCCAATACTTCTGTCACAACTTCCAGCTCCAACAAAATAGACCCCCAAGGCTTCCAAGAACAACTTTAGAGCTTCACAAATTGCCAATTTTTTTTTCCAAAAACAGAGAAAGTTTTTAAGAAAAACCCCAGGAAGGATGTTCATGGCAAGAAATTCAAGATTCAATTTTTCCTCCGAGAGAAAAAAGGACAATTTCCCCTGTGGAGTTAACTCCACTTCCCTCTTATTTATTTAATTTCCATTTTATTCCTCCACTCATTTCAATTTCCTCCCTTTTCAAGTTTTTATGTAATTTCGCCTTTCATTTACTTAACACCCAATATGCCATTACTTTATTAATTTATTATTTTTAATTACATATAGAGTTTGTTCAAGCAAACGTAATTATATATATATTATTTAAACATCCTATTTTGAACAATTAACTCTTAATTAAATAAATTTAAATACCATATTTGTTTTGATTTGCTATTCTTTTAATTTTAATTAGACTTTTATCTTCTCTAAACAACTCTACAACTTGACAATTACATTTAATGAAATAATCAACAGAGCACAAGTCACAAGCATAACTCAATGATGGAACAATCAAACAATAACAAACTAAACAACAAATCGGGAAACAAAACGACAACCAACAAAGATGGACCAAGCCACATACATCAACACTGTCAGGACGAAGCGCGGAGGGGCATCACAAGGTACACTTAGCTTTATTATAAAAACATGAACCAAGCTCCTATGTGGAGGCTAGCAAAGAGAAAGGTTGGTTAGATGCTATGGAGGAAGAATTAACTCAGATTAAGAAAAATGAAACTTGGGAATTAGTTCCAAGATTCAAAAACAAAAAATTCATTAGCACCAAATGGGTCTTTAGAAACAAATTGAATGGAGATGGAAAAGTGATCCAAAACAAGGCTATACTTGTATGTAAATGATATGCTCAGGTTGAAGGAATTGATTTTGAAGAGACATTTGCTCCAATAGCAAGGTTGGAATTAATTAGAATGTTTTTGGCCTTATCAACATTCAAGAATTTCAAGGTATATCAAATGGATGTGAAATTTTCATTTCTGAATGGACAATTAGAAGAAGTTTACATTGAACAATCTAAAAGATTCCAATGTTCAAATAATCTAGATTTTGTGTAAAAACTAAAGAAAGCACTTTATGGACTCAAACAAGCTCCTAGAGCATGGTACTCCAAATTGGATAGATATCTGCAACAACAAAGTTTTAGGAGAGGAAGCACAAATAGTAACTTATCTATAAAAACTGAAGGTGATTAATTACTAATTTTTGTTGTTTATGTTGATGACATTATCTTTGGCAAGAGTGGTGATGATATGTGCAAATAATTTTTTGATGCAATGCAAAGTGAATTTAAAATGTCAATGCTTGGTGAATTGTCTTTCTTTCTTGGTTTATAGATTCTCAATAAAAAAAAGGTATATTCATTTCTCAAAGCAAGTACAAAAAATAAATTTTGAGTAAGTTTAAGATGGAAGAATGTAGATCGGTGAGTACACCTATGGTTATTGGGTGCAAATTGAGTAAGGATGATGAATCTGCTCTTGCAAACTAGAGTTTGTATAGGTCAATGATTGGTAGTTTGTTGTATGTGACTGCACCTAGACCAGATATAATGCAAGCAGTTGGGATGGTAGCTAGATTTTAGGCAATGCCTAAGGAAACTCATATCAAGGAAATAAAAAGGATATTCAAATTTGTGAAGGCTACAATAGATTTTGGTTTGTGGTATCCTAAGAGTAAAAAATTCTCACTAACTACATACATAGATGCAGATTGGGTAGGAAGCATAGATTACTGGAAGAGTACAAGTCATGGAGCTTTCTTTCTTGGTGACAATCTTGTATCTTGGCTTCGCAAAAGGCAAGATTCAATATCTTTATCTACAACAAAAGTAGAGTACATTGCAACAATTTCATGTTGCACTTAGGTATTATGGATGAAGCAAAACTTAAAGGAGACGAAAATAGAGCTTGACGAACCTCTTTTCATTCTGTGTGACAATACAAGTGCTATAAATATTTCCAAGAATCTAGTGATGCATTCAAGGAAAAATTGTATTACAATTAGGTATCATTTTATGAGAGAGAAGGTTAAAAACAAAGAGGTGAAGTTAGATTATATTGAAACTAAGGAGAAAATAGAAAACATTTTCACAAAACCTCTTTCCAAGTAGACCTTTCAGTATCTCCAATAGAAATTGGGAGTGGTTTCTCCCCCCTCTTGAATCAAGAGGAAGAACAAGTTGAGGGGGAGTGTTGAATTCCTACCACAAGAAGACATAGTCTTGCAGAGTATTTTTGAACCTGGCAAAGTGTTGAGAAGGTCTAGTTGAAGCATGGACTTAGGGGGATTCTATCTAAGAGAAAATTTTATGGATTGAACAATAAGTAGTTGACATTTTCCATTGATGTCAAAGGGGGAGAAATGGAGCTCAAAATTCTAAATTCTCTAAGGGGAGAAAGTGGAACTCAATGTGGGGTGGCTTTAACTGTTGGGATTTCCTAATCCTAACACATTAGATTTGTCTTCTTATGCCAATAGCATTTTATTGTTTGCCATCAATGACAAAGGGGGAGACTCCTAAACATATGTTGTCGTTGATGTCAAAGGAGTGATGTCAGCAAATCAGTGAGAATTAAATGTAATTATGTTATCATGTCAGAGCATTTGAGAACAACGAAGAAGACTACATGTAGTATGCTTGAAATATCACGCTTGCACATATTCATAATGATAGAAGTAATCCAAGAGTTTGGTCCAAAATGTTTGAAGTAAGTTACCCAAACAGTGAGATTATTCTAGTAACATGTTTCAATTTTCATTTATTAATGGATGCAAGTTATGTCCTATAGTTTGAAATGAGTGTATGTCTATACATGGTTTCTCTTATTCTAGAGTTTCCAAAATTCATGTTCATCAAGCAGAAAGTCTGAAGTGACAAAAGGGTCACTGTGTTGGTTAATCAACCAAGTTGATGTTCTAGATTGATGCAATGACTTGTTGTGTGTCCTCTTCGGAGATAGCATGGGAAGATGAAATAGGTATACGTTAAGGTCCCCAAGGGAAGCGAATAGCATCATGTCTTATCAATGGCAAAAAAAATGATTTAGGACCGACCTATTATATATTTCATAAAAAAATGAATTTAGGTTCACCTTAGCATGATTGAGGATGGTGTAAAGAGATTCCTGGTCGACATGAAATGATGTTAATATAAGGGGATGTATATAATGACTAATAATCATAGTTTAGATATGAGAATAAAGTGTATGTGAGAGTAATTATGTGAGCAAGTGTAAATTCAGATAAAGTGATGGGGGTTGCATCTCAATCATTGTGTGACATCATCAAAAGATCATAAGTTATGTAGGAGAATGTCTAAAGCAAGATCAAATCGAGTGTAAGCCTTGTAATCAACATTGAAGATCTCCAAATCTCATCTATGTAATCTAGTATGATTGGTGTCTTGATTATTGAGTTGGTGCTTAGATCTATGTATTGGGGATTGGTGTCTCTAGTAGGTTGGTGCCTACAACTATAATAGGGGATCAGTGTCTCTGGTAGGTTGGTTCCTATTTCATGATTATAAACTATTCTTTATTTTTGTGAGGCTAGATTTGGGCAGTAGATCCAAGCATCTCTTCTCACCATGGTTTTTCTCATTCCGAGTTTCCACATATATCTGGTGTTCATTGTGTGAATGTGTGTATCTACATTGCTTGATTGATACTAGCTATCTTGATTCATGTTTGGAGAAGTCGGTAATGGTAATTCATGTTGAATTAAATAGTTTTAAATAGATTTGATATACTGATTCACCCCCCTTTGAGTATATTGTGTGCCCTTCAAACACAATTCATAATTTGATGATCAAATAAGGCTCACTACCTCCTATATATACCCTACTTATGCCTAGGATATCACCCGAATCGACTTATATAACCACATATAAGACCTAGGCTAACCTAAATAACTAAATACAATATAATAATGATAATATGACTTAATTAAGGGTTAAGGGAGCCACAAACCAACTACTTGTAACCCTATGTATACTCTTGAATTAAGGGTGTAGCATATTAGTTAATAAAAATAATTTGAGATGTGTTTCTTTTTTCAAACAAATACTTAATTTTTTTTAAGGATAGAAATATCTATATATTGATTATAGTTATACACAAGCCTTTCTTCTACTATAAGAGTGATAATTCCATGAGCCTTTCTTTGGATTTCCTTTCTACAATATTTAATTTCAACTATCTTCTAGTGGTAAATAATGTTTAGTGATGTACATTTGAAACCCTTAGATTTTAATAAATGATCAAATTAGATCTTCCATAAGTCATAGTTTGTGCTTTGAAGATTTTTAATATTATAAAATTAATCTATTACAAAAAATTGAAAATAATTTACAAAATGGAAAAAAATCCTAGAGAAATATTCTAGTAAGATGGTATCAAATAGTATAATAGTGTATGTGTATGTGCTTTGCTTCTTAGACTTCAAATTTCTAATGATGTTATTTATAATATTAGGCAAAGAGCATAAGGGAGTATACAAAAAAATCATAATTACCTAAACATTGACTTGACAATTTCAAAATGAGGCTGGACACAAATCTAAAGATTAAAATAACAATTCAAAAATGATTTTTATAGATATTTTTAAAAATTTAAATTTAAATTAGATAAATTCTAAATTTTGGATATGTAGAATGAATTAATTAAAAAATAGAAATCTGATAAAATGATTAAAAATAATTGCAAAAATCTAAAATTTAGATTGTATTTTTATGTGAATCTTTTTTAATATTATATGAAGCTTTGAACTCAAGACCTTTTAGTTCCTAAAACACAGTTTTTTCCATTACACTAGCATCGATCAACATCTTTATGTGAATCTTCAACTAATTTGAAAAAAATCACTTGAATATGAGTAATAGTTTGGAAGTTATTCACGATTCTTGAAAATTAAGGTTTACTTGGAATCATTTCTTAGATTGAGACGCCTTGAAATAAATTCTTACGTGCTTTATTTTTTTATGTAGGAAATAGTGGGTATTCACTATTACGGAAGAAGAGACTAAGCTTTAAAAATACAAGAACAATGAAATTTGACACAAAAAAATATATGATGGTGCTTGCAAAAAGAATAATACTATGATAATTATTAATGATTAAACATGTGATTGGATGTTTATATGTATACATCTAATATGTTCATATTAAAAGGTGTAGAAATAGCACATATCCAAAGGAGGTTGGTCTAAATAAGGAACTTAGAATAAGGTACACAAAATAAATATCAGAAGGTCATCGACAAGGTTAACAACTCAATTATGGTGGTCATTGTTGTGATTTACGATACTAACAACATGATGATTGATCATCATAGTAAATTTATGATAATAACAACATGATGATCATAATGATGATGACAAAAAAAATTATGGTGATGATGACAATAACAATGATGATGATGATGATGACAACAATAATTGTGAAAGTAAAAAATTAACACAAATATTTCAATTGATTAATGGGAATGTAGAAGAATATATTGTGAAACATGATTGAAGCAATACCAACGTAATTCCTTAAAATTAATGGAGAAAAAGATAATGTAGAAATTAAAAGACAAAGTTTGTTGGGCTAAATAATCCTCAAATATAATAAAATAAATATTTGGTACAATAGATTTGAATACAATATTCATTATTTTTAATAGATTAAAATGTAATATAATAAATTTGAACATTTTATCTTCCTTACATAAATGTATAAGCTATGTTAGTTGTATTAGTAGATATATATTGGGATCTTTATGAACAAAATTTATAAAAAGGGCTCTATTTTTTACTACTATAATGTTGATGACAATGACTTAAATGTTCTTTAGAATAAATGGATCTATGGGACCCAAACAAATTGAGTAGACAATGCAAAACATTTAGAATCTTTTATATGAAGTCTAATTGTATATTTTCATACCCATATTTTACACTTAATTCTTTAGTATTTGCTATGTTTCAAAGTGATTTCACAATCCTTGAATTATTCCCAACCAAATATGTGACAAACTAGAAACAAATTAAGATAATAAATAATGAAACACAATACTCAAGATGAGATAAAATTGAGTGAAAGTGATTTATTTTCTTAACATTTTATTTATTGAAATAAAACTTGCAACACCAAAGCCTTGTTTACTTGTCTAGACATTTCATTGAATGGTCATATAAATATAGTTTAAAATTATTAATATTTGTTTGATTTTTTCTAATTTAAGAGTTCATGAATTGAGTTCTAATTATATATACAATATAAGCACTTCTTATATTATTTTATAACCTACATATTAGGAGAAAAGGATTTTAGTTGAGTTCTAGAAATTTTTCCTCGGGTGATACTTAGAGTGTCTATCTATGAATTTCATTATATAACTCATAAGAGTTAAATCTTAATTTTGTAATCATAAATTTATTTTTGAAGAGTTGCTTATTTTATAGGGACACGAATGTTCAAGTATAGTATTTGAGGATATCTTTATGTGAGGGTAAATCATCATGCATGTCTCTAAATTTATCTATTTATCAAAGGAACAATCATTGGGTAATGAGAAAAGTTTATCTAGTTCTAGTTTGAATAGTTTGTGATTATATGAAAATATTACTTTATGGCTTCACTTTCTATAGAAAATATATCCATTTTCAAGAGAATAGTAGGTGTTTTTCTTTTAATTTTAAATTTACTTGATTTTGTTCTAAGATTCCTAATATATATTTTAAGTCCAAAATCCATGACCATGAAGAATAACAAGTATTTAAAAGACTAAAAAAAGTATTATTTTTATCATAATGTCAAAGTTCAATATCTATGCAATAGTTTTTATATAATAATAGACGCTTAATCCTATTAAAAAAATTCAATAATAAGATTCTAATATAATTTATGATGAAAATTAAGACATGCTTATATTTAAATTGTGATTGATATTAAAAAGATAATTATTAAATAAAAATATATGATAGAATAATTTTTTAGATATGACAAAAATGACTTCACTTTTTTATCAACATTTATAATTATCTTATTTTATAAAATTAATTATTTAAAATAAATACCTTTTAGTCCTATATTAATCGGTATACCCCTCACCTAAATTATTTTATGACCCCCCTTTCTCGTCCCATTCATCATGGGCCACATGGGGAGAATATGTAGTTGTTAGATGCCAAAAGTCCATGGAATAATCCAAAGGCATCATCTCACATTAAATTAAAATACATTTAATACTTCAATGTTGACCCATGTTTGGAGTATATAGATTAGCGTTGATATTTTCATTGTTTGGAGTAAATATATGAACGTTGATGTTTAGAGTATATAGATTAATGTTGATGTTTTGGGTATAGAGATTAATATTGAGGTTTGTGGGTATATTTCAATATTGAATAGAATTGAGAATCTATTTATGATGTTTGTAGATTATGTTTCAATATTAGATAGAATTGAGCATCTATTCATATAGATTAACATTGACGCTCGTGGGATATGCTTCATTGTTGGATAAAATTCATAATCTATTTATATAGATTAATATTGATATTTGTGGGAAATGTTTCAATGTTGGATAGAATTGAGAGTCAATTTATATAGATTAATATTGATGTTTGGAGTTTATATTTATCGGTATTACTCTCTTATATGAACTATAATGATCAATAAATTAATGCTATTAATTTTATTTAAAATATTTTAGTATTTACAAAAAAATTGTAATATTTATGTTTAGTATTGACAAGCATTTCTAGGGTACAGTGCCTTTAGATAATTTTTGAAGTGGAGATAAAAATAACAAAATTACTCTTAGTTGACTTTTAACATCCTAGTGTCAATGTTGTGGTAATTTAATAAGAGTGTGTGCTTAGTGTTACACTTAACTTACAAAGATAACCTCTTGGTTATATCTAAAGAATTTATAAAAATAATAGAATCCATGAATTAAAAGCATCAAATTTTCACAGTTTGTGATAATCAAGTGTCACTATTTTTGGATTGAAACTGTGTCAAGTCTTTATATCAACATTTCGGATCATAATCCATGATCCATCATAAGGATGATATGCAAGCAATAGAGAAAGGGAGAGAATAGGTAGTAGACTCAGAAGTATAAATAGGTGAGGAATTGAGAGAGAAAGAGGTCAAGGGGTCAAATTAGACCAATGAAAAAATTAGATTAAAAAGATAAAGATCGGAGTAAAAATAAGATTCTTATCCTCTAATAAGAAGGTAAAAACAATGATAAAAAAACCAATAAAACTAATGAGAAAAAATTGATAAATTAAAATGCTAATCTAACCAAGAGATAAAAAACTAAATAATTAATTATGTCTCAATCTAACTAATTAAATAAAAATTAAACTAATTATAATACCTTATATCAATATGAATCTAGCTAATTAATTATATTAACATTTGAATATAACAAAATACTTAATAATTCGGTCAGTAAAGAGTTGGCCCCTAGTGCCCCTGCCTCTGAAAGATTTGTGAATGCCCCTAAAAATTCCCCTATTCAAGGCGAAATCAATTCTGCCCTGAATAACCTCAGGCCTGAGGACATATTGAGTGTGGCAGAAAAAAGTACTGATGGCCTTTTCACTGTTCTTAAGTGGGCCCAGAAGGAAGTTTGTGATTTGAATGGCCGTAACAGAGATCTCAACAACAGAGTCATGGAATTGGAGCAAAAGGTTAGCTGGAGTTATAATGAGAATGAGGAACAGGACACCCCCTTACCGGGGAAAAGACAACAGTTGCAGGAGGAAAGATTGACTAGGCTGGTGTGCAATATGTCCAAGATTGGCCAAAATATCAGGGCCACTGTGGCGAATAATCATAAAATTGTCAAGCACAATGCCATTATCATAAATGCTATGGTGGAAAAGTTGGAAAGAAATCAAAAGGGCTCGCTGGTCGTGGACTTGGATGCGAACAGAGGTTGTAGCAGAGCTGTTGTTGAAGGGATTTCGACTCGCACCCGGGCTAATACGAAGAGGAAGGCCCCTGCTTCTCCACACACGGTTCAAATCCTTAAGCAAGGGTTACAAGATATGAGTGAAGTTGAAAAGGAAGCCGAGGAGTTGATGAACACCTTGGAGTAGTGCTACTGTGGTTGTTTCTGTCTTTTTGGCGGTCCTTTTTTGGACCCTGTTGTCTCTTTTTGCTGTCGTTTCCTTTTTGGGACAGCTGTCTGTTTGTTCAGACTTTTTATGCTCTATCTTTGTATGTTTTAACTTTGTGGTTTCAAGTCCCTGTAAAACCTGTTTTTTCCTTTTCAAAAACAAAATACTTAACAGTTATAACATATAAAAATCTAACTAATTATAATACCTTATATCATTATAAATTTAACTAATTAATTATAATAATAACAAAGTACTTCCTAATTAAAACATAGATTTAATTAGTTCAATTGGTAAGAAACACAATAAAAATAGAATATTATCTATTATATAATAGTATCATATTATAGCCTATCTAATGTACTATATAATAAAGAATAAAAATGGAAAGAATTGCATATATCATCAATTGAAGATATGATTTTTTATTTATATATATATATATAATCAATTAAATTATATATTATAAACTATAATGAGATTTTTTTATATAAGAATAAAGTAATTATGAATTGTAGCAAAAATTAAATGTAAGAAATCTATATGGTATCATGCTTTTGTAAGTATGATACTTTAATAAAAGTACCTCTTATCTTACATAATAATATAGGTTTCTCTTATGAAAAGATCTTGGTTCATGCTATTTTGGTAAGAATCTTCCAAACTAGTAGAGATCCAAGGGAGGAGATATGGAGTGCGAAGGAGTGAAGGAGCGCATGAAGGCAGAAGCAGGAGAAGGCATGAGGAATTGGGTAGAGGTGGCAGAACATGGAGTCCCCATGGAACGTATTAAGGCTCAAGCCACCATTGAGGAGTGGCGAAACCGACACAAGAAGTTTGAACTAGAGGAAAAAGTCAGTAATGGAGATTGTAATAGATGGAATGGGAAGCCTAGGTATGATTTCCCTAGGCATAACCTGCCCAGTCACCATGACTATGAGAAATGGCATCAAGGAAAGGGGAAGTCAAACAAAAGATTCAAAAACTAGCAAAACATGAAAAACCCTCAAAGGGCTCAAGATCTTGCTTTTGAAGTGAACGCCCATCCAATGAGAACTAGAGATCAACAACAAAGGGAAGGGAATCAAAGGTCAAAGGGTTTGCAAGATTGGCATACAAGAAAACACCACAATAATAATCAGCCAAATTAGAGGAAGGATAAAATAAGGAATGCTTATAGGAAATCTATGGTGATTGGAGCAAACCGTTTGCTACCTTTTATCTTGAGTTTAGAGTAGCAAGGTCTATTGGTTAGATGGTATGGAAAAGACCTAAACTGGGACAGTTTGATCAAATGGTGGCAAGGGTTATGGGGTGAAGAGATGCAAATCAAGGCACTGGTGAATGACTACCTTATTATGATTTTCCCATCACAGAAAGTAACATAAGAAATTGAGAATGAAATTTAAATCATGGATGGAAATGAATTATACATTCATAGATGGGAGGTAGGGTTCGACCCGTTTCGACACACCATGAAAATAATCCAAGATTGGTTTAAGCTACTGAACCTTCCTCTAGAGTTTTGGGAGTCAAACATTTTGGAGGAAATTGGAAATTATCTATGGAAGTACATTTGTGCCAAGTAGAGGTTAAACCTAGATGGTATTATCACTTATGTTAGGATTTATGTTGAAAACAAACCCAATAGCCCACATTGGAGGGAGTTGGAACTCATTAAAGATTGGGGCAATTGGTGACAGATTATAATTTTGGACCCAAAACCTAACAACACTCATTTAAATGCATTAGGATGGAGAAGATAGGTACATAAAGCAAATAGGGCAGATTCGAACGAGTAAATGAGAATAGAACATACTCCCCCTGCTCGAAGGAAGTTAAGGAAGGGACAGATTCAAGGCAAATGCATGAGGATGGACAAGAACAATCCATGGAAAACATAAAAAATAAGGAAGAGCTTGATCAACGACTAATGGACAAGCTAGGGAAAAGAAATGAATTGGATGAGAAGTTATCAAAGGCCATTGATATCATTGGGAATAATTTTAAAGAAGATGACATCAATTCCTTGATTTTGGTAGGTAATGAGCTCTAATTGGAACTTGCTAAGGTGGCTAAAGAAGGAATGAAAACCAAAGACTGAGAGGCGAAGGGATTGGAAGAAGCCTGGGAAGAATTCCTTGACTTAGTGCAGGATGGTGAGGCTCTAGTTGAAGCGGAAATTGCCCCATTAGCAAATAAAAACAAAGGATTATGTCTCCAACCCAACCAGAGAAGGGGAAATTGGGGATTTCCTAGAATGAAGCTATTAAAACATCTCTAGATTGCGGAGAAAGTAAGAAGAAAGGAAGAATCTCAAATCAAGAGAAGAGGAAGATCGATGGAGAGGTTGTAGGTTAGAAAAAATCAAGGAAATGCTAATGATGGGAAAGGGGGAATCCCTTCCTAATGAGAAATAAGGATAATGTTGTGGAATGTGAGGGGCTTAAATTCCCCTAACAAAAGATGCCTAGTGGGGCATCAATAGGAGGCATCATAGGTTGATGTCTTCATGATACAAGAGTCAAAATTACAATAGAAAAAGTTGAAAAGCTAAGGTAGAAGTTAAGATTGTGGAAAATAGAAGCAGATAATACAAAAGGAGCAGTTGGAGGGCTCTGCTCAGAATTAGGATCAAAACAGGCATATTCTGCAGAAACCAATGAGCATAGGTAAGGGGTTATACACATGGACAAGCAAAAGAAGAGGTTTTTACAACATTTCAAAAAATTTAGATAGATTTTTATTCAAGGGTGATCTTGGATCCTTCCCCTTCACCCTCAAATGTAATATTGAACCCACATCTGGATCTGATCATTATCCAATACTTTTAGATATCTAAGGAGAAAAGAAACCCATAAGATGTCCCTTCAAATTTGAAAAAATGTGGCCAAGGGATGAGAATTTCATGCAATTAATCCAGGATTGGTGGGGTGAAGCAAACCTAGGAAGGATAAAAATGTTCAATGTGATGACCAAATTGAAATTTTTAAAGCAAAAACTAAAATCATGGAATAGGAATAGTTCTAAAAACATTTTTGAAGAGAAAAAAAGGTTGAAGAGGATTTGTAGTGTCTAAATGAGGAAGTACTAGTTGATGGAATGGATGCAACAAGATACTTAAAGGAGAAGGAACTACTAAATAGGCTGGAGGACATACTAGCCAAGGAGGAGGTCTTTTGGAGACAGAAGTCATGGGAACTATGGATAAAGGAAGTTGAAAACAATACAAAATTCTTTCACAATACAACAAGAGCTAGAAGGGAAATCAATAGAATATCAAGCATTAAGACCTCAGAGGGTAGGACACTAGAGAAAATGGAGGACATAATACCTGAAACGATCACTTTCTTTCAAAATCTACTAAACAATTGGGAAGGTTCAAGATGGTGAGAACAACAACACATATTGGCCAAAATCCCAAAGCTAGTCTCTAAGACACAAAACAAGATGTTAATGAGTAGTTTTATTGAAAAGGAAATTAAGAAAGCTTTGTTTCAACTAAACCTCGATAAATCTCCTAGCTCAGATGAGTTCCAAGCCATATTCTTCCAAAAATGTTGGGGTATAATAGGAGTAGAAGTCTCAGAGGCCATAGAAGATTCAAGAATCTCTGGTAGAGTACTAAAATAAATCAACACTTTCATAGCACTAATACGAAAAAAAAGAAAATCCAATCTTATTGGATGAGTACAAACCAATTTCTCTCTGCAACACTTTATATAAAATGATGGCAAAGACCATGTAAAACAAATTAAAGAAGATTCTATCAGATATAATATCAGAAGAACAAACTAGGTTTGTTCTGGGAAGATCGATCCTAGATGGGGTCATAATTGCACAAGAGGATATACATTCCACACATAATCTAAAAAACAAAACATGTTGATAAAACTAGACCTCAAAAAAGCTTATGACAGAGTTGACTGGAGATTCTTGTTTAAGGTAATGGAGGCATTTGACTTTGATAAGAAGTGGCTATAGTGGATATTCAATTGTGTGGAAAGCCTAAGATTTTTAGTTTTTATTGATAGTTCTCTGGAGGGATTCTTCAATGCTTACAAGAGATTAAGGCAGGACGACCCTTTGTCCCCCTTCCTTTTCATAATAATGGTAGAAGCACTGGGTAGGTCATTAAACAAAGCAACACTGGAAGGGAGACTAGTGGGAATACAGGTAACAAGGGAATTGCCTGCAATAACACATCAGCAATTTTTTGATGATACAATGCTCTTTGGAGCCATTGTGGCATCTGAAGCACAAAACTATAAGAAAATTTTGGATGACTACACTGTTGCTTCAGGGCATGAAGTAAGGAAAATTCTGAATTTTTTTTCTTCAACACAAAGCCAAGGGCTAAAAATCAGATAGTAAGAATTATGGGTTTTAGAAGAGGAAACCTACCAGGAAAATATTAGGGCCTTCCCTTGGAAAAAGGACATCAATCAGAGAAATTGTGGGACTCCCTAGTATCAAAAGTTGGAGATAGATTGGCATCTTGGAAAGGAAAATGGTTGTCATGGGCTGACAGAATAATTAAACTGAAGGCAGTCATATCTTCCATACCCACATATATGATGTCTTGTCTCCCCCTAACAAGCGAGGCATGCACTAAAATCAATCAAAGAATGAGAAAGTTCTTTTGGAAAGGGATTGGAGAGTAAAAGAAGTATCCACTCATAAAATGGAAAAACAAATGCAAAATGAAGGAGGTGGATGCAGTGGGCTTAAAATACCTACTTTTTCAAAACAAAGCCCTAGTTGCAAAACTGGTTTGGAAGATCTATGCAAATAAAAATTTAAAATGGGTAAAGATAAAAAAGGAAAAATATCTAGATGAAGGGGAATTAAGTATATTCAAGGCAAACACTCTACCAACTGGCTCAAGGATATCAAGCTTCTTGAAAAGTAGTAGGGTCTTAATCATAGACCACTTAACATGGGACATAAAGGATGGCAGCACAACGCTGTTATGGGAGGATTCCAGGGGAGGATTTTCTAAGTTAGAAGGATATAGAGGCATAGGGAGAATAAGGGAGGTTACAAAGAAAAGGTGGGGTTCAAAAGTGAGAGACTACCTTAGAGAAGTCAAATTGAATGAGTTATCTCAGTGGATATGGAGAGATGTAAGAGAGCTAGGGATAGACAATGCAATGGCTAAGGAATATGAGATGTTAATGGCCAATCACAAAGTATATATTAGGAATGGCAAGGATA